>JAOQIF010000363.1:0-79331 GCA_026260285.1 Colletotrichum sansevieriae
CCCCCCCCCCCCCCCCCCCCCCCCCCCCCCCCCCCCCCCCCCCCCCCCCCCCCCCCCCCCCCCCCCCCCCCCCCCCCCCCCCCCCCCCCCCCCCCCCCCCCCCCCCCCCCCCCCCCCCACGCCGCGGATGACGTTCGCTGATTGTTCGACTGCAAACTTCTCCCACTCTCTGTCCGGGATGAGACTGTCACACTCCTCTCTCTCTCTGCACGTTATGACAAAAGGGAATTGTATCGTCTGGTACAGGCCCACGGAAACGGGTTACCTCAGGTATACTTCCGAACTCAGCGTGCGCTCTGTGACTGTTTCATAGGATCTGATTTCAGTTACCTAGTACCGATATTGTACACCTGCTCTCCCTAGTCGTCGATATCCCCGAAACACTGTAGACCAGAACGGCAACTTGTGGCCCGCCGAGTCACTGGTTCCATGTCGACATCCACATCGAATACTTGGTACGCAGTTCCGACCTACCCTAATGCTAGCATGGCGACAACAACGTGTATCGCCGCATGCTTGCCGGCGCCTGCGACTGCTTGGGGGAGCCAGGTACCTTTGCCGTGGTGGCTATAAGCAGAAGGTACCCGTCCGTTCTTCTCGTCCAAAGCCCAAGTCGTCTCGCACATGCTACCTTCACCACCCTTCATATAATCATCGGCCTTTGTTCCCTCCCTTGTACCTACTCTGTATCCGAACTCTCAGCGCTTTGCTTTCACAAAAACGGAGTACCTATCACGATGGGCTCAATTGCTCTCTCTCAGGGTGGCTTCCCCCATGCCTACCTCAAGGCGGCTAAGCAGAATGTCGACAAATCAGTCGCCAGAAATGGCGTTGATATCATCGACATTCGACGAGTTGCGGTTGAAACAAACCTGAAGGACGACATCATTTCCATGTGGAACCCCACAAACGGACCCCGGAAGCTCCCTACCTTGCTGCTTTACAACGAACGGGGCCTGCAAATCTTTGAGGATGTAAGTGGTCTCGGGCCGTTCATCAACCCAGCCACGTCTTGCGTGATTGACACTAATACTTTTTTTTCAGATCACGTATCTTGACGAATACTACCTCACCAACAACGAGATCGAGGTCCTCAAGAACTCTTCGAAAGAGATCGCGCAGAACATCCCACCGGAGTCTATGGTCATTGAGTTGGGGAGTGGGTTTGTGGATCCCTACTGAATGGAGACTCTTGGGGTGATTCTGACCTTTCTTGAAGCAACCTTCGCAAAATTGGTATCCTGCTGCAAGCATTTGAAGATGCTGGGAAGAAAATCGACTACTACGCCCTGGATCTTTCGCGGAAAGAGCTGGAACGTACTTTGGCGCAACTTCCGGCTTTCCACCACGTTCAATGCCACGGTCTTTTGGGCACATACGATGATGGCCGTGAATGGTTGAAGACGCCATCGAATTTGGCTCGGACTAAGTGCATCGTCAGCCTTGGGTCTAGTATTGGTCTGCTGTTCCAAAGCCAATTGCTCTTTGGAGAAGAGGCTGACAACGTTGGCAGGTAACTTCGAGCGCTACGATGCCGCTGGCTTTCTCAAACACTTCAGCGATGTGCTTGCGCCGTCGGACATGATGCTCATCGGATTAGACGGCTGTAGCGATCCGGCTAAGGTTTAGTGAGTTTTTAACGCGATTCATTGGCTATCTTCAGTTGCTAACTACTCAAGTCACGCCTACAACGGTATTTTTCATGTCGCCCCACAGCTTCGGAAATAGTGCTGACAGAACTTAACATAGACAGCAAGGGCATCACTCACGAGTAAGTATCGTCCAGTAAGTAAGTCTTCGCGTCTATCTAAGCCGGGCTAGGTTCATTCTCAACGGCCTCGCAAACGCCAATGAGATCCTTGGAGAGGAAGCTTTCAAGCTGGCTGACTGGGAGGTTATTGGCGAATATGTGTACGATGACGAAGGTGGCCGTCATCAGGCCTTCTACTCCCCAGTACGCGACACAGTTGTGATGGGAACCCTCGTTAGACAACATGAGCGCATTCAGGTCGAGCAGAGCCTGAAGTACTCTCAGCGAGGAGCTGAGAATTTGTGGAACATGGCAGGCTTGATCGAAACTGCCCGATGGACCAAGGCCGAGGAGCATGGTGAGTGGACCATATTTCTACGTACAACCTCAGGAACTTGGGATTTCTGGTTGCCACCCTCTAAGCATCATCCTGCACCCCATAAGCCTCCCCCCGCGTCTGCCGACAACGTGGAGCCAATTATCCAAACAGTAGACGTGCAGTCTCCGGATCGTAGGATGTTGGATGCGACTGGTTCCTACGCCATCACATGACAGGCATTGGATCCTACACTCCATTTAGAGCAGCACTTACAAGAATACGACTTTTCCAATGCCTTCAAAGGCTCATTGAACTCATAATCGAACAGGTTTACACTTGATCTCCAAGAGAAGAATGCCTTTCAGCTTACTTCCTGATCTTTACGCGGCATCTCCTTGCCCTTCACTGGGCGATTGGGAAGCTTTATGGACGGCATGGGACGCCGTGACCCAGAAGATGCTCCCTAGAGAAGAGTTGTTGGACAAGCCTATCAAGCTCCGGAACGCCTGCATCTTTTACCTCGGCCACATCCCCGCTTTCTTAGACATCCAATTGACGAAGACGACCAAGCAGCCTCCCACTGAGCCAGCGTACTTCCAACCGATGTTTGAGAGAGGGATCGATCCTGACGTCGACAACCCGGAGAAGTGCCATTCTCACTCGGAGATTCCAGATGAGTGGCCCCCCGTCGAACGAATCATCGAGTATCAGCAGCGGGTGAGAGCGAGGGTCCAGAGTCTTTACGAGAATGGAATTTGCAACATTCCTCGGGCTATCGCCCAAGGTATCTGGGTTGGTTTTGAGCACGAGATCATGCACATGGAGACTTTGCTCTACATGATGCTTCAGAGCGACAAAACGCTGCCGCCGCCTGATGTTGAGCAGCCAGACTTCAAGCGTCTGGCAGAGAAGGCTTTTCATGCTCGTGTTACCAACGAGTGGCACGATGTGCCAGCTCAGTCCATCAAAATTGGTATGGACGAGCCTGCTCTAGACGCCGGCGTCAATGGATACTTTGGATGGTAAGTGAACATGCCGTCTGAATTTCAAAATGTTTCTCACCAATATCAGGGACAACGAGAAGCCATCCCGGAGAGTTGACGTTCATGCCTTCCAAGCCAAGGGGCGGCCCATCACTAATGAAGAGGTAAGTAATGGAGTGACAGATATTGAATGGCACGAGTGCTGATTCGTCAAGTACGCACAATACATGGTTGAGAACCACATTGACAAGGTTCCTGCCTCATGGGCCGATGTCCACGCCAATCAGTCTAGTCTCAAGACAAATGGTCATACAAATGGCTTGTCCGACGGCAATGCCAATGGTCACGTCAATGGAAATACAAACGGTGTGGCCAACGGCGCGAACGGGCATCCGAACGGAGCAGCTGCGCTTCCCGAGTCTTTCCTCAACGGCATCGCTGTGCGCACAGTTTATGGTCTGGTACCTCTGAAATACGCCCTAGACTGGCCCATTTTCGCCTCCTATGACGAACTTTCCGGTTGCGCCTCCTGGATGGGTGGCCGTATGCCGTCTTTCGATGAGGCAAGGAGTATCTACACTTACGTCCACAAGTTGAAGAAGATGGAGGCAGAGCGTACTCTCGGACGAACGGTCCCAGCTGTAAACGGGTGAGTACTTCATTGGCGCAGACAGGCTAGCAGACTAACAAACTCAAGACACCTCTCGAATGACGGCGTTGAGGAGACACCCCCAAAGCCCGCCTCCCTCGAGGCCGAGAAGGCTCGTTCCGAGCTCTTCGCGGATCTCGATGGTGCCAATGTTGGCTTTCAGCATTGGCACTGCGTCCCCGTGACAGCCAGCGGCAACCGTCTCGCGGGACAAGGTGAGCTAGGCGGCGTCTGGGAGTGGACCAGCTCGCCCCTTGCTCGGCATGAAGGCTTCGAGCCAATGCCTTTGTACCCCCAGTACACCGGTATGTTCTAATCGATCGTTGTGATGTGAGCGGCCACATACTTACTTTTCACCAGCCGACTTCTTCGATGGCAAGCACAACATCGTCCTCGGCGGTTCTTGGGCGACACACCCTATCATCGCTGGACGGCGGTCATTGTGAGTCTATTCCACCCCGCAGAATGCAAGGAACGAATGACTGACTCCTTGAAGCGTCAATTGGTACCAGCGCAACTATCCCTACGCCTGGGCCGGCGCCCGCCTTGTCAGGGACATAAACTAAGCCCCCAGCAACGACAACTTCGTCTTCAAATTTTGTATCACTACCATATTTAATGTTTCTGAAGCGAATCCTCCATGTTCAACAACTGGTTTTGCCTGGAGGCGACTCAACGTCCTTCCTACATCACTCTCACTCATTATGGGCACTACCAATAGCTGGGTCCTTACGTCCTCGTTATCGCATTGGGGCGTTGTTTGTGGGGTCCGAGTCTGGGATCTTTTTGACCCCTGTTTTTCTTCAAAAGGTTCACTCTCTTCAGGTCACGGCTTCTTAGCAGGGCCGCATGTAATTGGTTGGCCTTGGCAGACGATTCATTGGTCCCGCCACTGACGGTAGAGCTATATCAACATTGACTTTCCTTCATCACCTTGCTGGTCACATTGCCTATATTGTGAGACCCTATGTTTAGGAGATAGTAGAGATGTGGCAAAATACTTCTCCACATGAAGGAACATCAGCATCATCTCTTGGCGTTATATTACCGTACATCATCGAAAGCATCTCACGATGTTCTGCTCGCCTTTCAATCAACCGAAATACATCGTAAATGAAGTCTTGACTGTCTTTTCTGGTCCCAGATCATTCGCAAAGAATCATTAGTGAGAGAAAATAGTGACCTGAGACAACATTTGGATCCGAACCCAACTCAGTTGCAACAGATACGCCCGGAAAACCGGTTTGTACCAGCTGTCCGTGGATCCCCTCTGACATCCAGCGCGCGGACTCCGCCATTTAAAGCCCTAGAAGTGAGGTAGGCGGGTTGGGGGAGTTCGTTTTGATGTCCCATCTGATGCCAACGTAGAAAATTATACTCTCCTTCAGGTAACTAGACCGTTGAGGTTAGGTATTGAGTCTTGAGAGAGTGAGGATAAATCGCGGTTGAACTTGATATTAGTGGTTTCATCGTTGGCCGTACTCAAATACAGCATTTGACAAGGACTGCATGAAGCCCAATGGCTCTGGCAGTTGGGCCATTTCAACCTCTGGACTGAATGCACGGTTCCCACCCACGTTCGAGATCCAACGATAGAAGTCTGAGAGAAGTTTGCGATATTTTGTGTTTCAATACTTTCTGGTGAAGTATTTTCGGACTGAATATCTCATGACAGAAAACTAGAACAGATGACCAAGACCGTGGGACGAATCGGACACAGCTCCCATTTCACGCACGAAGAATTGTTGCAGTCGAGGGAAATAGTTTGAGACATTGGGACGCAATTGATTACGATCGCAAGCCGTGACATATGAGCTGGATCCGTAAAGAACAAACCACCTAGCTAGCTATGCAGCGTCTATCAAGTTCCGACTGCCACAGTGAGCTTTCCATGCTGCCCATTCACGCACAAGTCGCTATTTCCCTTCAAATCCTCCCAGCGGACACATCTTGGAAATCCAAACCCGAGCAAGTACCTTACCTCGGCCACGCCTCACCGGTCCGGGGCATCACGATGGCACATGACACCCGCCCCCTCCCTCACTTTGATGCGGAACGTAGCAATACAGCGGCGACGTCTTACTTACATGTATGTCTGACCGTTGACGTCAACCCCCTTGTGGGGGTTCCCGCAGATGTGGGGTTAGTAGTAGTATACGAGGAGGGCCTCGAAAAAAAGGTGAGGGGTCGGGGTGGTTCACGAGAAGAATGGTTCCCGTCATTGTCATGTAGTTACTCTCGTTTCGAATTCCACATCAACGTAGGCGTGTCGTGTGCATGTCGTATGTGTCCGTCTAAGCACCGCGGCGCGAAAGCTCTCGGGGTTGACATGCAGGATGCTGCAAGGGCTAGATTCGGCGAAAATGGGGGTTTTTGTTAACAAGTTTTGTATTTCAGAGGGGCGGGTCCTGCCGGTGAGTTTCTCGCAGGCGCCCGGTCGGGCGTGTAATGGCAAACAAGGTATCTGTCTACAGATGCAGCTGGGATGTACTCTCAAGTACTTTTCCTCACTCCACCCGAATCTCACTGTACTCTTTCATCCGTGGCCGTGGGATGTGATTGTCGACCGGGAAGGCCTTCCGGACCCGTCGCCCGCTCCATGCAACTGGTAAGCCATATATTTCGTCCCCACAGTACGGCCGGCCGTTCTGCCGAGGCGGATGCCTCTTGCGTCCGCGACGGAGTCCAGGACCAACTCATCCTCTCTCGTTGGGATTTAGTTACGCAACCATAAAATACGGAGTAGGTTGTTTTTCTACTCAACCGTTCAGACTGCCGTAGATGTCGAGCAGTTGCTCAAATACGTAGCTGGGGAGCTTGACGCCGTTTTCTGTCACTAGGTTTGAGATCAGGTCCGGAGGCTGGAGGAGGTAGTTAGCAAACAATTCTCAGCTCGAAATCTGTTTCAAGCAACTCACAGTGTAATCAACCGCATCCTCTGGCACCACACTCGCGCCGTCAGTCCTGAAATCCAGAACATGTTGCTGGAAACCCAGATCCCTCTGATCAAGCGGGAACTTGCGTACAAACTTGTGCGACTCAGCAGCCACATAGAAGGGCAGGCCAGCCTCCTTGGCCAGCTTAGCGATCTGGTAAGTGCCCATCCGTGAGATGATGCCGCCGTTCTGTGTCACGGCCTCGGCGCCAACGAAGACCATGTGCACCTGCCTGAGCAAGCCCAACACATGCGCGACGGCCGGCTCGGCAATCTCAGCAACTGGGATCCCCTTCTCGCGCAGCTCCTTCACCACACGATCAGACTCGGCAATACGGTGCTCATCACGCACGTAGACAACCTTGAACCTGACACCGCCACCGTTCGCACCTCCGCCAAACTGGTCCGCCGCCTTGAAGAGCAGGTTGGACACAGCGCGGGAGGCGCCGTGTGTGAGCACAACCTTTCCGTCACGAACGAAGCGCCAGCCCGCGTCTGCAATACGGTCGCGGGCGGCGATGGCGCGGGAGGCGAAGAGACGACCGTTGCGTAGCAGATGGGTGCGGACGGCCTCGAAGGACTGGTGCGGCGAGGTGTCTGCGGCGCCGGACTCCTGCTGCTTAAGCGAGGAGACGAGGTACTGCAGGAAGAGGTCGGTGCCGGCCTGGAGGGGTACGGGGTTGTTGACGGAGGCATGCAGGATGTTGGAGTGACGCTTGACGAGGTCGAGGGTCTCGTACACCGTGGTCGTGCCGGAGGCATTGAGAAGGGTGATGAGGGCTTCGATTGCCGCGACGGGTTTCGTTAGGTCAGGGTCTTCGAGGAGGGAGTGGTATGTCGCAACGATGTTGAATCCGTCTTCGGTCTTTTTGTTCCGGACGGCGAGGTCGGATGGCGTAGAGCCTGCTGCTATTGAGTGAGGACGTTAGAAGGGAAGGGAGGCTTGGTCTATGAGAGCGGGCGAACGTACGCGCGAGGTCGCCGGTGGCCATGATGACTGGGGGTTGCGAAGAATGATGCGCTGCGGAAGAAAGCTAGGGCGCAGCGCAGGATACACCTCTCTGAGAGGTAGTCTGAAACAAGTGCTGCAGATTTCGCGACAGTAAACGTTGGGCGGCCGTGGTAGTAAGGGCGTTTGGCTGAAGGGATGTGGTAATGTCGCGATGTTGAGGCTCGAGATTTTGGGAAGCCAGTGACTCAATTCACATGGGCTGGATAGGATTGATCGTTCTGATTTGGCGGGGTAATTTTGCGACCTCACCACCACGCACTGGCCATGGCGGGGCCTTTGGCCGATACGGGGCTACTTGACATCATTGCGGCGTTCACACCATGTCGTTAGGTATTCTTCTATCTCGTCATCCTGACCCGATTCTAGGCTTGCTTCTTCCAGGGTCCTCCCAACCTCCAAGAAGCGGTCTCATCGCCCGCAACATCACCCCAAGCATCCCGGGGTCCCCTCCACTCCCGAAACACTGATACCACCAAAAACAGCTAATCAAGCTCCTGTCCTTGTAAGCCTCATTCCCCCCTGAGAGCAACCAGTTCACTCATTCTCTTTCTTCCAAACATGAAGCCTTTTTCTCCTCCCCACCGACAAACCCGTCGTCGAAGCCCTCATCCTCATCCACCTCCCTGATACCTCCCTCCCTCACCATCTCCACCAGCTCAACGGAACGAGACAAGACAGCAATGGAGACCACCGATCCCACAACTGGCGCTGCCCTCCCGCCCGATGCGATCCAGCGAATCCTCTTCATCGCCTCCGGCACCCACGTCTACAACATTCCGCCCCTCGCCTCCAACAAGGGCTACACAGCCGCCGGCTGGACCGAACGCCAGATCTTCACCGCACGCCTGCGCGTTGTCGAGACCGCCTGGGAAACGACCTCCGCACCCCAGCCCGTTCCGGTCGGCGCTACAGGCAGCGCCGTGATCCCCGTCGCCCCCGGCGCGCCGGCCGGCATCGCGACCAAGGAGAACCACATCAAAGTCGACATCGTCCTCGAAGATCCCTCCAACGGCCAGCTCTTCGCCGCGGCGCCCTACACCTCCATGAACGCGGTCGAGCCCGTCATCGACTCGTCGCGCTTCTTCGCCGTGCGGGTGCAGGACGGCCAGGGCCGCAAGGCGATCTTGGGTATCGGGTTCGAGGAGCGCAGCGAGGCTTTCGACTTCGGGGTCGCGCTACAGGAGGCGCAGAAGAGCCTGGGGCTGCTGGACGCAAGCCAGGCGAAGCAGGCGGCGGAGAACAGCAAGAGGGCCGAGGAGGAGAAGACCAAGGACTACAGCCTAAAGGAGGGTGAGACGATCACGATCAACTTCGGAGGATCCAAGATTGGACGCCGGTCAAGACCTTCGGACGCCTCGCAGACGTCGCCGCCGTCCGGATCGGAGTTGCAGGCCTTCTCGTTACCGCCGCCGCCGCCTGGTGCCCCGAAGAGCAGTGGGAATGGTAGCTTCTTGCCGCCACCGCCGAGTGCGCCCAGTGTGCGCGATCAGAAGAGGGAGAAGAGGAAATCTGTGCAGGATTTAGGATTTGACGATGGCCAGTTTGGAGAGTTCGCCTAGACTTTGAGACACCTAAGAAGAGGCCCGAAGAGGAAGGAGGAACGTAGGAGTGCTGTTGATGACCGCTTCTGATGATTTGAGCAAAAAGATTCCCTGTGCCGTTTGCTTAGCTATTATACATGCGTCCGTGGCATGGCTTGATAAAAAGCGCTTCCAATTTAACGCCATCAAGTTTCATCCTATACCCCTTAAAGATTACTGCGTTGACTATGAACATCAGGGCACTTGCTGTCCCGGCCAAAGACAGCGCAAGGGTGGCAAGCTCATCCTCCTGCTGTCCCGTTTGTGGACGTCCGCTTCCTGAAGCTCACCAGGCTCACCGGGAGCTGCACAATCTGGCTGCCCCCGGCTGTCATAGCAAAATTGCAAACCGTGATTTCCTAGCTTGTCGATCGTCGCCTCGCGCATTTCGGCACCGACCCACAAGTCAGGGGCCCCTGAATCGTCCGCGACGAGCGCCTCCGATTCATGACAAGGCGACAGCATCTGCATTGGGTTGTAAACAGGGTAGTATCCCACGGGAAAGAATATGGGTGAAGCTGCATCTAACGGTGTCGAGGCAATCGAAGCGAAGTCTGAAGCTGACGTGATGTAGGCACTCATGGGCGAGTCGACTGCCCACCAAGGGTATCTTTGGTCGTAGACCTCATGTTGCACCTGCATCCACCGTTCTCTGAAGCTGAGCTCCGCATTTATGTCGCAGAGCCGGACCGAAATCGCCTTCTCTTGTGCCGCCGCTTCGGTTATCTGGCTCTTGACCAAGGCTGCCTTCTTGCGCGTCTTGCGTCTTTCGTCGGAGGGTAGTCCGTGGTTCATCTTCTCGTGCAGGACGGTCAGTCTTCTCATGAGCTCGAAGGACCGTTCGCCTTGGATTCTCAAAGAGGCATGGAGATAGGCCTTTTCGTTGTAAATTTGCTCGAAAGATCCCGGTGAGGTGAAGACCGAATACGATGGCTTCACTCTAGTGTTGAGCGAGATGTTTCGGACGGGATTTGTTTGGCCTCTTCTTGGATTAGCCCGAAAGACAGATGCCTGTGAGCTGGACAGGGCTGGGACGGAGCCCTTGCGGCGGGAAGAATAATCTTGCTGAGCTTGTTCGTCAGATGTTATTGACAACCCAGTGTGGGTGCTGTCATGGGGGGTAAAGACAGCTGCTTCAACGTATCGATCCATGCTTAGGAGATGCTGAGATGGATATACAGGCTGTGGACTCAAATATCCAGCCCCAACCTGGCAATATCATCTCAGATATAGACGTTCATCATCTTGCAGAATTCCCACTGTATCCGCATGTAGTCAAGAGGCAACAAAGCAGACGCTATGTCCAAGATACTCGGACAACGAGATTGCAGTGCCTCAATATAAGATGTCGCAAAGCTTCCACCAAACACCGTCGAAGAAAGTGAAGGAGGCCAAAGAGCGCCCTATTTAGCTATGTTCGCAAAGAATGGGGGTGTGTTTCTGGTGAGCAAACAAAGAATCTTGGCAGCGGGCACCCCAATCGACAAAGTTGTGGACAATATGAGCTTTGGCATTGACTGCGCCAAGCCAATTGGGAAACTCGGTACATCGGCCCATTTGTTGGTCCCAAAGCTATGGAAAAGGGGAGACCATTCCGGAACAGTTATCCAGCAACTCGACTACAAACTTCTCATAGACGTTAGTTTCCTCGCCATTAGCCGAGAATATCTTGCAAAGTCTTGATTGCGGCTGGAAGGAAGGACGATTGATGACACGCACTTGACTGGTTACCAAAAGATGTTTTCGCCCGTAGCATCAATCTTCTTAGGCTGTGGGTTGGATGGACGATCTCTTCTGTTCCCGTACTTGGCAGTGTTTGAAGCTCATAAGTGGCGCTTTTCCCCGCGAAGGACAGGCGCCGAGGCTCATTTGGTTTGTGTCTTCATGTAAGGGAGGGGGTTAGATGTTGAATCCGTCATGCCTTGGAGGATCACAAAATCGCCAAAGACCAGCTGCTTCCGCTGCCTTCCGAACCGAGGAGACCTCACTATCCGACACGGCACGGTTGATTTCACTGTACCGAACCTCTTCTCCCTGGCTTTCAGCACCTGCTTTGGTCCGTCTTTTCGACTTGCCTACGTGAGCGTCTGGGTGATACTGCTCCATGATGTTGACAAAGCAGTCCCTGGAGACCTCTTTCGCGAGGAATTCCATGATCCGATGTCCCTCGGACTCCTTCCCTGGCATAACCAGATGGCGTACAAGAAGTCCCTTCTTGGCGATACCGTCGCCGGTGAAGCACAGATCGCCAACTTGCGCGTGCATTGCCTTGATGCTCTCGCGAGCCGTGGCAGCGTAGTCGTCCGCTTTCAGTAGGCGCTTGGATGTACTCGTCTCCCAGACCTTGAAATCAGGGAGGTATATGTCGACCAAGCCATCGAGAAGTTGCAGCGATTCCAACGAGTCAAAGCTGGAGGTGTTGTAGATGATTGGCACTTTCAAGCCCAGGTCCTTTGCATGAAGGACGCTTAGAACCACCTGGGGTACCACGTGTTCCGGGGTGATGAGGTTGATGTTGTGAACGCGGCCAACCTGTTGCAGCTTGATGTACCATTCGCCCAGTTCCTCGGGAGTCAGGTCTTGGCCGTTGCGTTGATGAGCGATGTCGTGGTTCTGACAGAAGACGCAGCGCAGATTGCAGCCCGAGAAGAATACTGCGCCGCTTCCATTGTGTCCCTGAACGCATGGTTCTGTACGGGATGGTCAGTGTGTCACCCCTTGCGCGCGATAAGGGGAGATGAGCTCTTGGGGAATTGTCAAACCTTCACCAAAATGCGGCGCAATCACATTCACCTTTGTGTTGTCGCCAATCAGGCACATTCCTGTCGTCTCGAAGCGATTTACCCCGCATAGACGCGGGCAGAGGTTGCATTTCGAAAGATGGTGGTAGGCCTTAGATCGTTTCTTGGATTCGTCGATGGACGACAATGTCATGTACCTCGGGATGTATTCGTCGAGGAGGAAGGGTGGTGCAAGATGGAGAGAGCGGCGTGTGGCCAAAAAGCTCCTGCGGACGACCTCATTTCTTCTTGCCAGAGCTCTTCTTACTGTATACATCTTGACAAATAGGCATACCGAGCTGACTTGAGGACGATTTGTCGATGATCTTGGGTCAGAGGTGAAGCTGGAGGTGCCCAACACTAAGTGGCCGGATTACTTAAGGAGACCTCCCATTGGGCTGGAAGCCATAAAGCGGGTCCAAATGCGTACTCACCTCACCTTCCTGGTCTGTCGACAAGTCAGTGTACAGAACGCAATATCCTTGCGTAGACCGGATCTCCTTCGTTTCCACGAATTGGTTTTCTCAACCTTAGCTGCGCAACCGCTCAATACGAGGCAAACCGTTCTGTTCTACAAGATGTCTTGGTCTAGCGGCACCAGAGAGCCGAATGCGACCATCGTTCATCTGCCACGACCCAGTCACGGTTCACCAGCCGTTTGATTCCTAGATGGCAAGCTCCCCGCTTGTCTTCGAGGATTATCAACCAACAATGGGCTCTGTTCAAAGTCCGAGCAAGCCAGTGCCACCAACAAACCCACCCGAGAGCTCCCATGGCGCCGATCGTTACACAATGTTTTTGCTTCATATTGCTGCTTCTTTCGGGTTGGGACCATCTTTAAATTCCCGAAGTGGGAGTCGCTGTCGTGCGCCAGCATAGAAGATGGAACAGACCGAATGCCGTAGACTCACTGACAACACCATACCAGGCCATTACGCGCGTAAGATGATACCGAGATCTCACGGCAAATGATTCGAAGCAAGGGCATCGGGACGAAAGAAGGAATGGTTTCATTCATAAGGCTTGGAAGGGCGTCGTGCTTGACTTTACCGGATACCTTGTAGACGTTCTGTGCCGTTAGGTTGAGAGTTCCTCAGTAAGTCGTCTACTTCGGACCCGGGAATAAGTTACGAGAGACGGCCTCCAGGGCCTTATATATTTCCAGCCAGGCTTTTTTGTTTCTTCGCGTTTTGTATTCTTGAAGTCTTATGGTTGCATGATTGAACTTCAGTCAATTCGCCATAGAGTAACCACAAACAGCAGGTGTGCCATGTCAGCTCCAAGGTCTGGTCGCTGTCGAGTTATGAGACAGCCAAAACCGGAATGGCTTCGTCTCGGCGGTTGACCTGCTTCATCGGAAACATGCAGCATTGATCAGCTTATCGCATGCCGTCTTATTAGCGTTCAAGCTTCCATGTCGCCGCCAACAGATGCTGGCCAGGTTCTCATGTTTCTCCCTTAGCGCTGCTTCGCTTTCTGACCCCTTTCTCTCATGTCAAGTAACATGGCTTGACAGCAGTCAACGTCGCGGGTTGAGGCTGAGGCAATCGAATCACGGTCCCTTCCAGTGACCTCGGTACCAGAGCACCAAAATAGCAGCGACCCTTACTTATGTTTTCTTTCCTCCAAGCACGTGCCAATTTAGAGTTGAATTGATGTGAGTCAACTATGCATTACAGAGGGGCAGTCCCACGAATAAGCAAATAACGCGCGCATTGGCGAAGTTGACGTGCAAACAGAAGGTAGTCAGACGAAGGAAATCTTGCGAGTTGGGATCTGCTGATATTCTAGCGCGTGTTCAGAGCTATCTGAGTCTGCGATTCGTGATCCGCATTGTGAGTTGGTGGCTTTTCTGCAGTGGTCCTCTTATTTAGCAGTCATGCCATGTCTTGGTGAATTGAGGGGATTCAGAGATTACCGTGGAGAATGGTCTGAATTTCCGTTATTAGAACAGAAGAAAAGACGACAGAGCTATTTGGGTATATTAGTTCAAGATCTCACAAGTTCATAGGCAACTCAGCGGGCAAGCGTCAGTGAGCAAGCGCAGCCTCCTTCTTTCAGTCTTTCACCCCAAGCAGCGACCTCAGCCCTTCCTTCTTACACTCATTCACATGGTTTTCTTCTTCTTTTCTCTTCAGCCAAAAGTCATCAAATATCTACTTTGAAGGTTCCTCTTGAAGGTTTCTCTTGTTGGTAATTCTTGGGGGTTATATATGACTTAATTCTTCAGGGCATCATCAGCGACAGACATGCATCCTTTTTTCGTCTCCTTTTTTTCCGTCTTCTGGCTGTTCTTCTCTGTCTCTGACGCTCTTCATATTACCAACCGAACCATCGACAAATTCCTTCTATCCGAGTATGACTACGTCGTGGTCGGTGGTGGCCTCTCGGGACTGGTGGTTGCGAACCGCCTGAGCGAAGATTCCGACGGTATGATGTCCTCTCAGCTGCGAAGATCTAACTGACCTGGATTTAGCTACAGTTTTGGTGATCGAAGCCGGGGAGCTGTAAGTCGAAATCAGGTGCATGTCATATTCGAGAATCAAGAGTTGACCGGATTTTCTATTAGCGACCGTCGCGAGGAACGCGTTATTATTCCCGGCTTCATCGGCCGCGCTCCTAGTTCTGGATATACCCACAGTGTTCTCACAATGCCTCAGACCTTCCTCGATGGACAGACTCGGAACATCAACCAAGGAAAGGTCGTTGGCGGTGGATCGGTGGTCAACGGCATGTGCTGGACCCGAGGTGCCGCTGCGGATTTCGATGCCTGGGAGGAGCTGGGCAACCGTGGCTGGGGGTGGGATGGCCTTTTGCCCTACTTCAAGAAGGTGAGCAAGCGTCTTCAAGGGGCCGTCTCAGTGCTAACCCTACGATAGGTAGAGAAGTACTCCAACAACGTCGATCAACGCATTCGCGACGAGCTTAACATCAAACCCAATATGTCCATGCATGGAATCGATGGCCCTGTCGATGTGGCCTATCCTGAGTACATGTACAACACTTCAAGTAAGGTTCCTCGTGATTTTTGAAGGCGAGATTCTCATAATTCTCAGGCAACATCATTCAAGGCTTGTCAGAAGTTGGTATCCCAATCGCCGCCGATGTCAACTCGGGTGACCCGACGGGCGCTATGATCGTTGCGTCGAGCATGTCGCCGAAGAACCAAACACGATCAGATGCGAGGACAGGCTACTTCGACTCAGCAAACTCTCGCTCCAACTTTCACCTTGTGACTGGGCACATGGCGACACGTCTCATAGTGGGCTTGCCTGGCTCCTTGAACCGAGGAAGCCGTCGTATTGTCGGTGTCGAGGTAAGCTGCCGCTCATCGGCGCACTTCGGTTCGGACAATGGATCTAACTAGGTATCACAGTTCTCATCCGGCCTCTCGGACGCCAACAGAACAATCACAGCAAACAAAGAGGTGATTCTCGCCGCTGGCGCTATTCAGTCCCCCGTGCTTCTGCAAGTTTCGGGTATCGGCCCCGCGCAGGTTTTGGAGTCGTTGAATGTTTCCGTGCAGGTTGATCTGCCAGGAGTTGGAAACAACTTTCAGGATCATCCCATGGCCCGGTTTCCATACCATTGTGAGCTTGCAGTCGCTACCAGTCAGTTGAATCGCCCGCTGATTGATTCTCTAGATTCAAATACATCCGTATTCACCTCTCATGACCTCAACGGCGACGCTTGGGACGATGCCTTGGAAACATTCCTCGCGAATAAGACTGGTAAGCAATAGGATTGGACGGGCTAGAGTAGACGATTAACATTACTAGGACCTTTGACAACACCATTAATCAACACTGTCGCCTTCCCGAATCTCAGATACCACACTGACGAGTGGAAAGTCCTTCTCCAACACTCCCAAAACCAGTCCTTTGACTTCCTCCCCCTTGACACGCCATCCAGTGTCACTTCCGGCTACGCCAAACAGAAGGCCTTGCTTCTCGATCACCTCGCACGCGAAGACGTCGGCGCTTACGAGCTTCTCGCCGCGTCATGGGGCCAAATCTCTATTGCTAACCAGAAACCTCTGTCTCGCGGCACGGTTCGGCCCTCCTCGTCCTCCGTATTCGATCCCCCCACCGTCGACCCTCGCTACTGTGCCGACCCTCTCGACTGCAAAATCATCAGGCTGGGACTGCAGCTGGCTCAGAAGCTCATGCGCACGAAGGCTATGGCGCCTCTACTGCCCACAATCGACGACAGGTACAACTCGACTGATGAGAGGGAGTTGCTGGCAGCACTGAAGCCCCTTGTCGGAACCGAGTACCATCCTAGCGGAACGACGAGTATGATGCCGAAGGACTTGGGTGGTGTGGTGGACTCTCAGTTGATGGTGTACGGAACGTGCAACCTGCGAGTTGTTGATGCGAGCATCATGCCCATGGTTCCAGGTGGACATATACAAGCGGCAGTATACGCCGTGGCGGAGAAGGCTGCGGATATCATCAAAGATGTTGCGAGTAACCCAGACGCATGTCCGGTGGGTCAGCCGAAGTGGCCGACTGGTGAAGGCTCGACTGGTGAAGGCTCGGCTGGGGATGAGAGCGATGACTGAGTATGATCAGATAATTGTTCCAATAGGGCTGAGTACCAAATAATTGCTTGTAGTAATAATACCAAGTTCGACAGCACCGAGTTACGAGGGTGGCCTCGCGCGTCAACCCATCTGTCTTGATACATCATGATATTGGTTGGAGTAGAAAAAGAAACCATAGACTTCAAGACTTTATGAGAGAATCAAGACAGAAAAGAATGGAAGAACTGACAAAAAAGAAGACAAAACAGGCCCTCGAACCGAGCGCCTCCCGCGAGATCCTAGAGCGGCCCCGATCGGAATATTTCTTTGCACGCGCCACTTGGCTTTACCAACTAGACCATCCGGGACGCCGTCCCGACTAGTCCAGTTGAACTGGGTTGCGAGAGTTGGGAAAGAACTCGTTGATAGAGGTGGTTGCTTTGGGGAAGGGGGATCGGTGGCTGTGAGGAAGTGAAAGTTGAGGAAAGAGCGGGTTGACAGCGGCGTCCAGCCCATGGCTCTTTCCTCAGCTATAAGCTACCTACCTTAGAGTTCCCCTGTCCCTTGCGTACCTACCTCATATGACAAGTGGAGCTGAACAGTATTGAAAGAAAGAATACATAATGATGAGACGAGCGCGAGTGGCAAAATGACATTCATGATTCATGCCCGTTTACAGGCGTCTTTCCGTAAGAAATATGCGACAACGCCAGTTGGTATAACACAATTCCAAAGTATTCCCCCCCTTCACTATAGCAATATCAAGCATTATCTTCGAGCCATTCCTCAATCCTCTCGATAAGCTCGGCTTTCTTGCCTGCTGTGCTCTGCCCCCTGGAAGCAAGAACATTCTTTAGCTCCGCAACCGTGATCTTGTTCAAGCTCCCATCAGCTGCCTTGGCCTTGAGGTCAGCCGTCGTCATGTCGGATGCGGAGACCTTTGCAGACTTGGCTCGCTTAGCAGGCCTCTCTTCGTCGTCGTCGTCCGCGTCGCGTTTAATAGCCTGCTTAGCCATGACACTCTTCGTCTCATGCTGCAGCGTCTCCGCCCAATCATCCAAATACCCGCCAGCGCGTTTGCTGATGGCCTTGTACTTGGGCTCCGTGGCGTCTTCCGCTTTTTCGGGCAGCTCTTCTTCGAGAGCGAGGACTTGGAGGATCTTGTAATGCCATTGCAATGCCGGATTCGGGTACTTCTTGGGGTTATACATGGCCTTCGGCAGCTGCAGTTGCTGGACGATGATGCGCATCTTGTCTGTGAGCTCGTTGGTGCTGCGTACAAGATCGGCAGGCGGCTCAGGGCCGTCGCGGAGGTCATCTGCGAACGGCAGAGGTGTGAGCCAGAGTCCTGCTGGGAGGTATGGAGTTGCGGAGTCGTCTTCGGACTTCTCGTGGGACGGGATGACTGCAACAAGGATCGGGTTTGCGTTGGCGCGTGTAATGGCCCAGGCAACACCAATCTTTTTATCCTTGAGAAGCTTTTGCCAGAGAGCGGTAAAGACGCGTGTTGAGCCGACATAGTCTTCTTCGGAAGGGAAGATAAAGGTTGACTTCTTGACGCCGGCCCAGAACGGCAGCATCGATCGAGGTTTGAAGCCGATGATTCGGATGATGGGAGTCCCGAAGTCCTTCAGGGACTTTTGCTCTTCGTTGGTGAAATGGACGTATTCACCTCCGAATTTGTAGGCCTTTTTGAACTCAGGCTTCTCAACTGTGCGAGCACTGTCCTCGGCGATGCGGGAGGTTTCTCCAACTGCGAGCTGCGGTTTCTCGCCGTCAAGCCAGACGTAGGATGTTCGGGCTGGGGTCTGACGGTGGAGGATGTTGTAACCCTTCACGGATATCCTCAGACCGGGGGCAATCTCGAAGGGAAGATTCGAGAAGAGAGAACGCTTGGGTGTTTCCTTGGAATTGATGTTCGATACGAGAGAGTTGAGGAGGGTGAGGCCGTCTCCTGACTTAGAGCTACGGACCTCAGAGAGGTTGGCTTCGGCAGCTTGGTCCCGATATATTATGTCCTGCAGTTGTCAACCTTTCAGCCTAGGATATTGCCCGTGCTCGCCGCTTACGTCGTAAAACCTGGCCAGGTCGAATTTCTTTTCATCCCTAGTGATAGGGAAAAGCTCGATGATGACTCCCAGATCGTACAGATCCTTTGCGCGCACAGCAGCTGCCGACTTAGCCGCCTTATCGCCCGCATGGGGATTGTCGTTATCTGTGATGATGAATAATCGCCTGCTACCAAAGTTCGCAGCCTTAGTGGTGAAAATCTGGTTTGCACAAAAGAAGACATTGGCCATCTGAACACTCTCCTCGCTCGGCACCAGGACATCGTCATCGTCTTCGGCCTCCCCTCCGTCTGCTCCGACCAAAGTCTTCAATGCTTTGACATCCTCCGCTGCGGGAACATCTAAGTCGATAAAGAGATAGCAGTGAGGATAGCCTAGACCACTGCGACCCTGTTCTTCTTGGAATTTGGACTTTTCTGTGCCGAAGAAGAGAATGCCCATCATATCCTTGGGATTGGAGATGATGCGCTGCTGCATCAAATGGTAGGCGCATTTCAAAGCCGCCTGGACGGCACTGTCTCTGTCTGCTTTTTTGGAGGTCGATGCTGGTGGAGGTTGCAGCATCGATGAGCTGACGTCGATGGCCAAAAGGATGGCATCCTTCTGGGTCTTGTAGTCCTGGCATGGGTCAGTTGTAAGTCATGAGCGCGGCCTAAGGGTGCGTACGGTCTCGTCGAGTTCCTCCTCCGCATCGTCATCTTCTTCTCTCTTGAATTCATCACGGTCGGCCATTGTGAAAATATGTTTAAGTTGACGTTTATTTTTGGCTGGTGAATTTGGCAACGCGGCAGCTATCTCATGACTTGCGCATGTCGTTTATCAGATCCCTGGCTTGAGCGCTGGCTAGCAGGCAGGCAGCTCCAGGCAGCAGACGCGAACATCTCGCGCGAAGCCCCTGGATGGTCACCGCGGAAGCACGTGACTATTACTTGGATTACGCAGAACTTTATTGGTCAACAGCCCCAGAAGCTAGGAGTATACCTAGTCAGGACCAACTTTGCGGGCAAATTTCCATATTACAAAGTATTTCTGTATTAGCTCAGCCTTACAGGGGTGTCACTCGGCATTCGGTGGGCTTCCCTTCTAGATCGGGATTTCCTTCGTCATCGAAGACCGAATTTCACAGTTTCGCCCACGCATCGCCAGGGTCCACGATCGCCACAGCTACGTTTTCTTAGACCACGTTGTGCTTCATCAGTCCTGTCCCTCAATTCCTTGATACTTGTTGTTGTTGATCACCTTTTACTCCTTTTTCTTTCTGAGCAATGGCGCTCAAGTACTCAACAGGACAGCTATCCAGGAGCTTGTCCAAAGCAACAACCACAGCGCGCAATGGCGCTTCTCCCCTCGCTCTCGCTCTGCCGAAGCAATTGAGGTATTTGGCGACTGTACCTCCTGTTACACAGAATTCCGCCGGATCCAAGGGCCCGACGGCCATGGTTTTCCTCAATATGGGCGGTCCATCGACAACAGATGAAGTCGGCGACTTTCTGAGCCGACTTTTTGTAGGGTCCCCTCGGCTTCCCCGGGATTCATGACAGCTTGCTCACATTGCGCAGGCCGATGGCGATTTGATTCCTCTTGGACGCTACCAGAACTATCTCGGCCCCTTCATCTCGAAGCGACGAACCCCCAAGATCCAGAAGCAGTACGCGGAAATCGGCGGCGGCTCCCCGATTCGCAAGTGGTCCGAGTACCAGAACGCAGAGATGTGCAAGCTTCTTGACGAGCTTTCCCCCGATACGGCGCCCCATAAACCCTACGTAGCGTTTCGCTATGCCGACCCTTTGACCGAGGAGATGTACAACAAGTTGCTGCAGGACGGCTTCGGAAACGGAAAAGGTGGAAGAGCCGTCGCATTTACACAATACCCCCAATACTCGTGTTCGACGACCGGCAGCAGCATAAATGAGTTGTGGAAGTGGCGACAACGGCTGGAGGGAAAGTCGGCTACTGATGCGACGCCTGGTGATGGAACAATCTCATGGAGTGTGATTGATCGGTGGCCGGTCCACCCGGGACTGGTAGAGGCCTTTGCACAGAACATCGAGGCCAAGCTTCGGGAATACCCCGAGGAGAGGAGAAATGACGTCGTCCTCTTGTTCTCTGCTCATAGTTTGCCCATGTCTGTGGTCAACAGAGGTGACCCGTATCCTGCCGAGGTCGCAGCCACCGTCTACGCTGTGATGCAGCGCCTCAAGTTCTCCAACCCCTACCGCCTTTGTTGGCAGTCCCAGGTCGGCCCTTCTGCATGGCTCGGCCCCCAGACCTCCGACTCTGTCGAGAACTACATCCAAAAGGGGCAGAAGGATCTGGTCTTGATTCCCATCGCTTTCACCTCGGATCACATCGAGACTTTGTATGAGTTGGACTTGGAGGTTATCGGAGACTCTGGCCACCCCGACACTGTCAAGCGTGTCGAGAGCTTGAACGGAAGCCCTGTATTCATCAAGGCCCTGGCCGACATCGCCAAGGCTCATCTTGACAGCGGCGTTGCTTGCTCACCTCAGATGGAACTAAGATGCCCTGGTTGCAAGAGCGAGAGGTGTGCTGAGTCAAAGAAGTTCTTTGCTGGTCAGCAAACAAAGCTCTTCGGGTCTCAGGAGAAGGTTTTGGCGCAATAGAAAATCATGAAAGCGAACCCGGGCGGGCATATGTAATCATGTATCACTAGAGGAATTAGGAATCCATCAGGGTCAAAATGCAAAAGCGGCGGAGGCGGGAATGAGAATCAAGCTCAACTCCCAACTCACAACTGATGGCTACTATTTGAGATTCCGATGACCATTGCGCTTTAGTTGATGCGGACAGGATTGGGCGCTTGGTGATGACGACACTGGGTTTCCTTTGCACTAACAATTTCCGTTTGGAAGTAAATACTCCACCAAAACGTTAGTTTCCAAGGTCTCAAGACGACCCAAACTCTCCGAACAAGCTCATTTCACAAATGCAATTCCTGACCCGATCACCAACGGATCATGTTCAGCGTAAGATCGGTTATCAATACGACACACCAGGCTCACAAATTTGATTTTCGACGAACAATGAGCTCCCAGGATAAGATTCATTTTGGCCCTTTTGAGGTTACTGGCCAGGTCAGTCGACACTCAGGCTGCAACTGAGCAACGGTCTCGGTTTCGCATTCATAACCACGAGGCGAGCTAACGTAGGTAACCAGGTCTTCTTCAAGACAGCTCACTCGTTCGCTCTTGTCAATCTCAAGCCCCTGTTGCCGGGCCATGTCCTCATCTGCCCACTCAAGCCTCACAAACGCCTGACAGACCTTCCGCCGCTCGAAGTAACAGACCTCTTTACGACGACACAGCTCGTGCAGAGGATGCTCGCCCGCCAGTACTTCCCGGCATCGTCAGAAACACCAGAGACGTCGGCTGAGCCGGAGGCCGGCTCATTCAATATCGCTGTTCAGGACGGCGTTGATGCGGGGCAGACAGTGCCGCATGTGCATGTGCACATCATTCCGCGCGTCCCTGGTGAGACAGGCAAGGATGACTCGGGCTCGCGGGATGAGATTTACGAACAAATGGCCAGCGAAGAGGGGAACATTGGCGGTGCGCTTTGGGATGCTACTCTTGGGAAGAGACCTGAGGCTGGAGGAAACTTTGCAAGGATTGAGGATGCAATGAGGAAGTCTAGGAGTATGGAGGAGATGATACAAGAGGCAGATTTGTATCGAGGTTTACTGAGGTCGATGGGTGCTGTGAGTGAGGACTGAACATGTCGGCGGCTTATTATCAAGCTATCAGGCGCATAGACGGGACGGATAGGGAGGCGCTTCATTGGGAAGAGTAAGTTATTTTAAATTAGTTGCTGTCTTCTTTTCCAGGACACAAACCATGTTCAGGATAAACTATCAATCTTCGAGATTCAATTGAACCTCTCAATCTTCTGGTGCTGCTACATCACCAGCACAGTGTCGTCGCCAGCGTAAGAGCTCAATTAGTACGGAGCACTTTCCAGGACCCCACCACCCTTTAACGCGTCTAGGATCGCGTCGGGTCGCGTCCCTTTCCACCCTGGTTATGAAATGTCACCGCAGCAACACCTCTTCTTATGATTTGAGATTCCGAGTTCCTAATCACCCCAGAAATCAATTGGGACAGCAGACTCTCTCGGAACTTCGTCATCATGCCCAGCGCTTCCTCCCCAATCACATTTCCTGCTAGCTCGTCGCCACCAGGGTCGAAACGCGCGCGGCCAACCGTGGGCGACCCAGCACGATCCAAGCCGAAAGTCAAAAGCGGGTTTCTGCTTGACGATGATTCCGACGACAACGACGAAAACGAGAATCAACAGCCGCCATTGAAGAAGCAGATCATCGAATTCGGACACCGTCTGCAACGGCCGGCACCAGCGCCCTGTGCTACTATACCCGACACAGACGTATCTGAACCACCAGTATCGGCCCCGGCGAAGCAGAACCAACAGGCCTCGATCGATTTGACAGGGCACATAATCGCTGAAGCTCCTCGCAGCCTTTCTTCAACACTTCCCGCCTCTACACCTTCAATATTCAAGAGCGCCCGAACGTACAACTTAACTACATGCACCGGCACATCAACTACCGTCAAACCGCGAAAACCAACGGCGACAACCTCATACGAGAGCATCGTGTCAGCAAGATCCAAGACAAAAGAAGGTCGGGCCAAACGCGCATACTACGGCATTCACATCAATGAGCTCATCGACAAGGCGAAGGCGGAAGCCGCAGAGAAACCCAAGGCGCAGGAGAAAGAGAACGACGTGCCGGTTCGATCGGTAGAAGAGCCAGTTGCCGGCAAAGAGCAGAAGAAGACGCTGCTGTGGACCGAGAAGTACAGAGCCAAGAACTTCTTGGATCTTTGCGGTGACGACGGCACGAATCGCATGGTTCTCCGCTGGCTGAAGCGCTGGGATCCCAT
This sequence comes from Colletotrichum sansevieriae, assembly GCA_026260285.1. Classification (NCBI taxonomy): domain Eukaryota; kingdom Fungi; phylum Ascomycota; class Sordariomycetes; order Glomerellales; family Glomerellaceae; genus Colletotrichum; species Colletotrichum sansevieriae. Next base: position 23,522 of record JAOQIF010000363.1, read on the forward strand.
TGTCTTTCCTGGTATTGCAAGGAAGGCCCCGATAGTACGAAGGCCCGGCGCAAAGCAAGTGCAGGAGGAGGAGAAACCGCACAAGAAGATCTTGATGTTGACTGGCCCTCCTGGTCTGGGCAAAACCACGCTTGCCCATGTTTGCGCACGACAAGCGGGGTACGATGTCATGGAGATCAACGCCAGCGACGACCGAAGTCGAGACGTCGTCAAAAACAGGATCCGAACATCTTTAGGCACCGAAAGCGTAAAGACGGTTCAAAACGAGAAGGGAAAGGACGGGGAGCCGACGCAAAAAGTTGCTCGCCCGGCGTGTGTAGTTGTCGATGAGGTGGACGGCGTGGTCAGTGGGGCTGGCGCTTCAGGAGAAGGAGGTTTCGTCAAGGCCTTGATTGACTTGGTCTTGTTGGACCAGAAGAACAGTTCCGGAGCCTCGAACAACTCCGACCGAAAGAAGAAGAAGGGAGATGATTTCCGCTTAATGAGACCACTTATCCTCATCTGTAACGATGTCTACGCACCAGCGCTAAGACCTTTGCGACAATCTGGTATGGCTGAGGTGATCCACGTTGGGAAGCCGACTATCGAGGGCGTTGTCACTCGCTTGAAGACCGTCTTCGACAAGGAGGGCATTCCTTGCGAGAAGGATGCTGCGCGCAAGATCTGCGAGGCAGCTTGGGGCATGACCAATGGTTTTGACGCCAGACGGGGTGCACAGAGTGGAGCAGAAGGTGACTTGCGTGGAGTGATGGTTGTTGGTGAATGGGTAGCTGGACGCTTCAAGTCTGCCGCAAGATTCGACGATCGTTTGACGAGACAGTGGCTTGATCAGCATGTCCTACACGACCTCAATAACGGTGCTGGTGGGGCCAGAGGACTTGGGAGAGGAAGTGCAAAGGATGTTGTCAGTCGAATCTTCCAGGAGGGTGGCGGTTTCCCAAAGCAGGCTCTGGACACAACATCTCATCTGAAGCATCAACATGAGGGACCGAAAAGTCAACTGGGCTTCGCCGAGTACCACAAAAAGAATGCTATGGAGCAACTACGGCATATGATCGATACAAGCGGCGAGATTGACCGAATCATGACGGACATCTTTCTGGAGTATCCGAACCGGGAGTTCAACGATGATTCTTTCCTATCAAAACCCAACGAAGCTTACGACTGGATGCACTTCCTAGACACCTGCTCATCACGAACCTTCCTCAGCCAGGACTGGGAACTCGCACCATATCTCAGCCAGCCCATACTTGCTTGTCATAGCCTTTTTGCCTCTCCCAAAAAATACCGACCCAACATGGGCTACGACAAGAAGTGGGGGGCGGACGGAGGTGATGACGATGAGCTACCAGTGCCGTTCTCCGGCCCCCAAGCCGACTTCGCCGCTCATCAAGCACTAAAGGAGAACAAGTCTATGCTCCAGGCCATTCAGGCTCAATTGAGCCCGACTCTGGGACGATCGTTCCGCAGTGCGGAAGATATCGCGACGGACTTCCTTCCGTATCTAGTTCGAATGGTGTCTCCGGATGTCAAACCTGTCGTAATTGGTGGCAGCGGCGCCAGCACGGCCAGCGTACGGAAGGAGACGGAAAAGGTCATGGTTAAGCGAGCAGCTGAGATCATGGCTGAAGTCGGCATCGTTATGCAAAAGGGGAAGATTGAGTCGGATTCGTTGGTCAATAGGGGGCCCCAGTGGGTCTACCGAATGGAACCGTAAGGTGCTTCCCTCTCAGTGGCACAATCATCGCTAACAGGCGACAGTGATCTTGATGCTCTCGCAATATACGAGACGGCAGGCAACCTTGTACTCTCCAGCTCGGCGCCAACGCGGTACGCCGTTCGTCAGGTGCTTGATCAGGAACTGCAGAAGATTGTTATTCTGCGGGAAGCTGCGGCGCGGCAAGCCAGATTCAAGGCGGGCAATCCTATGGGACTTGAAGAAGCGCCGGTGCACGTGAACAAGGAGAACAATCTGAAGGAGCAAGAAAAGATACTCGAGGCGAGTGTGAAGAAGGACTTCTTTGGCCGCATCATACCCTCGCGGCCGCTGGGTGAGGCGGACCCCAATAGCACATCAAAGAGGAAGAAGCAGCAGCAGCAGCATGAGGGCAAGGAAGACATCAAAGTTTGGGTCACGTACCATGAAGGATTGAATAACGCCGTCAGGAAACCCATCACGTTGGGTGAGTTCATGAAAGGGTTGTAGGCTTTTCAGGACAGGCGCTCAGGGATCAGGTGAGATGAATACAAGAGGACCTTCGCATCTCACCGGATCTATTTAACTTCGATGTTGAACTTCGTTCTTGTTGTTCAACTATGCAACTACCCTTGTCTACTCAGGGGCGCTAACGCGATTATCAAGTCTTGTCTGGGTAGCTATTCGATGCTTCGCCCATCTCTATGGTCAATATCTTCCTTGTAGCACCCGCTTAGCAGCTTCCAGAGCAGCAACCTCCTTCTGGCAGGTTATGATACTGCCACTTATCACATCCATGGATCACGTTCCAAAGCCCAGACCAGAAAAACAGAAAACCCATGACCAGACGAGCAGTGGAGATAAGCATCAAATCGTCCACTATATTGGATATTCCAAGCTAGTATGAATGATGTGAGGGGTTCAGCACACTAAAACATGCCGTGCCCGACTGCGAGATCTGGATTTGCTGTACCATTTCTGCCAGTCAATGTGATTGAGGTTTTTAGGATCAGATGCACGAAAGTAGTTTCATTGGCAGAAACCCTTGTTGCAAACGCATGGTAAGTTGCTTCACTGATAACAACGACCCAATCAACTCAGTCAGGCAGCTATCTCATGCCACACTACATGCAGACCGCAGACCCCATTCGTTCCATAACGCATTTATTGTGTTCCGCAGCCTGATCCGGTTCAGTACTTAAGAGGTTGGTGTTGCCCTCCCCGCCTCAATGACCTACATTGCTGCCTAAATCTACCACTTCTGCCTCCTGCCCTCGGCTCTTTTGACATCAATTTTCCGTGTCACTACGATAGAACTACGCCAGTGCTTCCAAACATGGCTGATCTATCGCAAATGTATGCACCAGCATTTCTATGTCATGTGTTGAAACGCCATACTTACTTGAATCTCTTTCACATAACCAGATCTATATCCATGATATTGGTCCCGCGAATAAAGAGCCGAGAGTTGTCAGTCTCGGTCATCTCCAATCTAACAACTACGATCAATATACGCAGGAGAAACCTTCCGACACCATTCGGTGGATTCATATACCGATAAATGATACTGATTTGGTTTGTGTACGCATCAAACCCCCCTAGTCAGTCGTGTATTTGTTCCTGGCGCTCATAGCAATGCTTGATGAGAACAGAAAAGCGTAAGCCTACTCGTTGGTGAAAAAGAAGGCACTGACGTGTCGAACTCGTTGAAACTCTGGCTGCGACCTACAAAAATAGTTCCGGAATGTGCTGTGCCGGCACATGCTTGGCATACCAAGCCTAGCTTTCTTGAAAGTAATTTTGATGGATTGAAGGCTGGGAGAAGCCCCAAATTCACACTCTTCGTAAGTAAGATATTACATTCTGGTGCATGAGTCCGTCGCAATGTCTGATATGCATACTTACAGCTCCCGTACTTCAATTGGGAAACTCTCCAGAGAATTGACTCGGACGATTGTGGGATGCAAGATGAAACAATAAAAGAAAACATAAGAAAACCAAGGTACCATGGACCGACCTGGGAGTCAATTGTCGAAGACAACAACAGGACACCTGGAACAATCTTCGAATGAAGAACCACCATTCGCGAGCATTAGACATCGACGAAGAACACTTGACCAGTACTTTTATCCCGCTCTACAAAGTGCGACAGTTCGAGACCGCAGCCAGACTTTATCACGATGGACTGGCAAGGGCATGAAGATGGAAGATTATGGTAGAAAGGAAGCGACCCGTGATAGCTACTTTATCATGGTGGATCAGATGTGGGTTTGGGCGCTAGATGAAAGTAAGTGTTGTCTTCTACTTGGAGCATCCTCAGTCGTTGTGGCCTGATGATCAGCTCCTCTATCTGTTTGACAAGACGGCCCTGAGCATTCAGAAACTCTAGTCTCTTGCTTTCCACTGCACTATGCCGAGCTGGGGCAGCGGGTCTATGGCGGTTCACAGTCTATGAGTGTTTCAGGCAGTACTGGGCCTCAACTCCAAACTCCGGAAGGTCTTTGGACTCTACAGCCCGAAGATGTCATGACCTCGGTCCTGACGGAGCCAAAGCTGAGATGTTGCAAAGACTCTCGGGATTTGGCCGCCGTTTTGGCATCTCATGCTGTCACCAATGTGTTCGATGACACAAGTCACAGGTTTATCGAAATACATACGATATATAAATGGGTAATCCGAAGCAAGGTAATTAAAGCATCAGAATCAGATCTTAGGAGATATATCCGCTCATAGTTGATCTCCAAGGCTCCACATCATGCCCAAATGCTTGAGAGGTTCTCTAGCCGCAAAAGGTTGCGTGAAGACAATGCAACCAACGACGACAGAGTAGCAATGGATCACATTCTCGAGTTGGGGGATATCTTGGATGAGTTAAAGATATTGCTGCACTTGGTAGGTAGACAGACAGAGCACCTTGGAACATTTTGGAGCAAATCAGCCAGATGCGAGTTGCATGATTCTGACCAAAACGTAAAGTAAGCACAAGAACTGTTTAAAAAAGTCGGCTGGGCGCCGCGATCCTAACTTTTCCATTCCGAAAGCACTTCGCGGGGACCGAGTCAAGACACATACTCCACCAATCTTCTCAAAGCGGCTTTAAATCGACTTGAGCGGCAGAAACGCAAGTTTACCATGCTCCGAGATCTCGCAAATGAGACTCATAAGATGGTAATCATCTCAAAATACCCAACAAGTTTTGAAAATGGGTGCAGTTTAGCTGAGAAGTTGAACAGTTTTCGGAATTGCTTGATCTTCAGCAAAAGGCCGCCAGTCTTGAAGAAGCTCGAGTATCAACAAAGCAAGGACAAGCGGTCATGCTATTCACAGTTGTTACAGTCATCTTTGTCTGTAACATCCAAAATACTATTTACTCGAAACCGGCTAATCGTATTAGCTTCCGCTCTCATTCTTCACGTCGTGGTTCGGCCAGAACTTATCCAACTTGACTGGTGATCCCGAGAACCCAAATTCCAGTGATGTCTGGAAGATTGCAGGTCAGTTATGCTTTGTAGAACTTTGGCTTCAAGATTCACGCCGACATTTTTCAATAAAAGGACCGATATCGGTAGCAGTCATTCTGCTCGCCCTGACTATCTCATTCTTCATCATGGATCCGTGGGACGTCACTCCCAAGCTTAGACATCGCTTGCGTCGCAGACAGGTTCGAAAACAAAACTCGGATTGGGTTTGATGCGTGGATGCTCTCGTCTTGGTGATCAATGGTTGGTCTGTAGGAGAAATTGGTGCTGGGGAATCGAATTTTGTCAATCTGTTTTAGATGTATCGACCCGAAGTCAAAGTGCAAGAAAGGCTGCCAATTCTTCTCCCCATTCAAGTATCTCAAAACCTTCGTGCGCGTTTTTCAAGCTATGGTTACGTCCTGTGAGTCTTCGGCGCGAGATGGAACACACCGTCAAGCTCAGGAAATTCAGGGAAAGAACATTGCTTCCGCCTGTCATAGCGTGAAAAGCCAGCAAACTCAGCACTAGACTAAATAATGCGCCGCACGCGGATCGACCACCATTCGACTTTACCGCCGCACGAATCATTCAGGTCGCTTGGTCATTGAACGACTCAACAAAGGATAGTTCAGAATGCTGATCACCCTCGTGCGATCCCAAATTGTCAGCTTGGGCAATTCTGCCATGTTAGGAAGTTCTGACCGAGGCAATTGTCCAAGAACGCAGTTGATTGGGATATGTGATTTATCGAGCATGCGATCTTCATCGCAGACAAGCTGCCTTGACTATGACCATGAACTTGACATGAAGCCGAGAGCACACTGCAAGCCGAGAATTTGAAGCCGAACGATTCAAGCCGAGCACCGGAAGCCGAAATCCAGGATCAGGGTCCAACAGCGTCGCGACACCGGACACCCAGCACCGGACCCGACCGGCAAAGTGGCCCCCGCCATCTGCTAGGGGCTGGTCCCACCCGAGGCAGGTCGGACCCCACCCCGCGCTCTCCCAACCCCAAAAATGCAAGGCTCTGCAGCGGGAATATAGAGCCTAGGCCCGGGGAACAGCGTAAAAAGCGGTCTCTGCCTGCTCTAGTAAACGCCCTCTTGCGCGAACTGCTGGGGCTCGAGCATGCCGTCTTCGCATACCCGGTATTGCGTGATTGGCAGGTCGCAAAATTTCTGCTAAATGAGCAGAGGACGGGGTAAGGGTAGGTAGTCGTTATTTGGTAAGCCGTAGCAAGCAGCACGTAGGATACCTACCTACTTATCCTACCTCATGTGGCGGGGGTATGCGAAAGGGCCGCGCATACGCTACCAACTGCAGGAGACGCCGGCGTTGACCGTTCAAAAGGGGGTCACAAGGACGGAGACCAGCTTACTAGAGTAACTTAGCAGCCCGGGCCGCGACCGGCTTTGCTTCTAGCGGTAAACAGCGGTATTGTTCGTTGGCAAGTGGTGGCTGGGAGTGTCCTTTGACTGGGGAAGGTGCAGTCCGAATCCCGGGGTTGCAACAAGGAATCGGCCTGGGGCCGGCGGGAAAGGAAGGGAAAAAAAAAATGGGTTGAAGAACCCGCAGTATCGCCCGCCGAACTGGGGTTCCAGCAGCAGCAGCAAAAAGGGCGCGCCTGTCTTTCCAGTCTGACTGCGGAAGTTCTGAATTTGTTCCTTCTTCTCACCCTCTCTTTCCTTTGTCCCATCTTGACTCATGATCTATGTCATCGACTGAACCATTCAAAACGCCCAGAACGGTGGCCAAGTAGAGTTTTGAGGGTGCATGCCATCCGGGGAGTTTCAAATCTCGCAGTTAAGGTTAATCTTTACAACTCAATTCCGACCTCACGCCTCCATATCGCCAGAGTCAATGCCACCGCCCAGACGTACTGATTCATGAGACAGACCTCATCTCAGCGATTGGCGGCCCCATCGTGAAAGTAAAACAATGGCGCCCGGCAACAAGACAGACTCATCGTCCGCCGATGAACGCACTCCCCTCATCCCCTCCATAGAACACCAACCCGCCACCCCTCTGCCCATCGCAACCCCGCTGGGAGACGACGGCAACACCATTCCCCCAAACGAATTCGACATCCTCCTCTCCAAGTCCGTCCCCACGTCAGGTCCCTTCCTCGAGCCAGAATCAACCGTCAACCCCCTCCTCCGTGGGCCCCGGCGCTACAGCAAGACCTCCAACCGCCGGCCCTCTCTCGTGAGCCGATCCGACCGCTCCGATGCAGGATTCCAAGATGCAGTCGCCGATAACGACGACGCCACGAGCATCAGCAGCATTGAGTCGACGCCGTACCTGAACGGCATCTCCAAGTCCCGGTTCTGGTTCATCTTTGCCGAGATCCTGCTGACGTATTTCATCGCCTGTTTCGACGGCACCATCATGGCGTCCTCCCACCCGGTTATCACCTCCTATTTCCACGCCTCCAATAGCGCGAGCTGGCTCTCGACTGCCTTCTTGCTCACGAGCTCCGCTTTTCAGCCGTTGTTGGGTCGGTTATCGGATAGCATCGGGCGCAAGCCGCCGTACGTGGCGACCATGGTTATCTTCTGCATCGCGACGGTGTGGTGTGCCCTGGCACAGAGCATGACGAGTTTCATTCTGGCGAGAGCGGCGTGTGGACTTGGCGCGGGCGGTTTGTTCACCTCTTCGCCTGTGGTTTTCTAGCATTGCGGCTGACCAAGGTTTTAGGGATGATGACCTTGGGATCTATCATTGTTAGTGATTTAGTACCGATTGAGTGAGTGCTTCCGTACGCAAGCTATAACACGGAGCATTTGAAATACTGATGAGGAGATCAGAAACCGTGGCGCATACCAATCTTACATCAACATGATCTACGGCGTCGGCTCAGCCCTCGGCGCGGCTCTGGGCGGCGCAATGGCAGACCACCTCGGCTGGCGCTGGGAGTTCGGCATCCAGGTGCCCCCGCTCATCATCTGCTGCATCATCGCCGTGATCGCGGTTCCCAGCGACCTGGGCCTGCAAGGCAAACGCGAGACATTTGTTGAGGCTCTCAGGGCGTTCGATTTCAAGGGCTCCGTGCTGCTGACGGTGTCCATTACCCTTTTTGTTCTGGGCTTGAACTTGGGAGGGAACGTCCTGCCGTGGTCGCATCCCGTCGTTGTGGCGTCACTACTCATCTTTGGTGTCTGTTTCCCCGTGTTCTTGTACACGCAGTCGTTCGTGAGACGGCCGATCATGCCGTTGTATCTTGTGCGACACGGGCCAAGGGCGAACTTGATCTTTTCCAATTTCTTCGCGGCGCTACTGAGTAATGCTATTTTGTTCAACATGTGAGTCCTCCAACCTGAGTTTCTCTCTAGAGGATATACTGACACATCCTAGCCCCCTTTTCTTCCAAGCTGTTCTCCTGACGACGGCAACCTCCTCCGGTCTGCGCCTCGTCCTTCCCTCCGTCGTATCATCCATCTTCGGCACCGCAACCGGTTTCTTGATCACATATACCCGCCGCCTCAAATGGCCCCCCATGTCCGGCGCCGTCGGCCTCTTTGTCGGCTGCCTCTGTCTCTCTCTCATGCGCCGCGGATGGCCGTCCTGGCTGTACCTTCTCTGTCTCGTCCCCTCGGCCATCGGGCAAGGTTTCCAGTTCCCGGGCACCTTCATGGCCATCCTCGCAGCCAGCGACCAGCGGGAGCAGGCCGTCGTGACGAGCACCCTCATTCTGTGGCGTTTTCTGGGCATGGTGCTGGGCGTGGCGAGCAGTTCTCTGGTCGTGCAGAACGCGCTGGTCGGGTACCTTGACGAGTTCGTGCGCGGACCGGATAAGGAAGAGGTCATCCGCAAGGTGAGGGAAAGCGTGGAGGAGGTGGTGAAGTTGCCTACCGCGTACCGCGAGCAGGTCGTCATGAGTTACGAGGCGGCACTGAGATTGACGTTTGTGTGTTGCACGGCGATTGCATTTATGTCGGTGTGTTTGCTGGCGCCTATCAAGCTGCCCAGGTTGGGCGCACGCAAAGGAAGGGAGTGAATTTTGTAACAAGTCGAATGTTTTTGAAGCACGTAAACTGCCCAGTCTAAACCGACATATAGCGTAGCATCAGGCGGCGTTGACGGGGTCACATGATAAAAGTTCCAATTTGCCATGACCGAGCAGATTAAGCCCCCACCCTTTTCAAACCCCAACCCATTGTATAATACGTTCTAATAGTGACCGTTCACTCCGTTCGTGCGCAGTACGTCGAGCTCTTCCTTTGTCTTGCGGTACAGTTCCTGCGCCTCACGTTCCCTCCTGCTGACGTATCCTACTTCGTCTCTCAGGGCGCCCAGGCGTCGTTGAATAGCGACCTCTTCCGAGATGGCGAGCGTCTTGAAGCCGCTGAGGGCGTTGTTCGCCTTCTCCAGCGCCTCGGCAGCCGCACCGATCTTGTCCTTCAGCATCTTCTGCCTTTTTTGGTAGCCGCCCATATGAAGTGCGAGCTTCTTCTCGAGCTTGATGCCCTTCTCGGCTGTGGTTACGATTGAGTCTTGGATGGACTTTTTGATTTGTTAGCAATCTGACGTTGAATCATCAAAAGGCGCAAAACTTACGTCGAAGGCATCCCTCATAGCCGCCTCCTCTTCCTCTTCATCATCTCCGTAGCAACCCAGACCAAAAAGCAACGAGTTTTTGCCGCGATTCTCGAACGACTGCTGAATCTCAGCTCGAGAAGGCCTTGGCTGCGTCTCGCTGAGGATCTGGAGGCGAGCCTCGGCAAGATCACGATCACTGATGGTGTCCAAGCGAGGTGCGACACCGCTGAGAGTTGCGTTGGGCATGGGGTACTTTGTCGCGTCGTTGGCAATCAACGCAGCAGCTTCCCTGGCGATCAGTGCCTGCGCATCGTTCTCGGCGTTGCTCGCGACGGACATCAGTGCAGACACGTCCACCTTGGTCGGTCGAGGGAGACTCTTTTGCAAGACCTGTGTCCGTCTCTGCATCTCCAGGGCCTCTTGGGCTTCTCGGTATTCGCGTTCCCTGCGATCCCTCTCCGCGGCATCCTCGACCATCATCTCATCGCTCGCATCCACTTCCTTCTGCTCCTCTGGAAGCTCGAGCTCCCACTCCGTGTCTTTGGGTTTAGGCAAAGAGGCTAAACCTTGACGCAGCTGGGTGCGCAGAGCCATGTCTCGCATCTTCACATCCCTAGGCGTGGAGGCGACCATTGTGCCGTCGTTCAAGTTCAATGCGAAGCTGTCTCGGGGCGTCCTCATGGGAGTTTGACCAACACGAGCGGGCGTTTGAGCGACACCATTGGCATGTATGGGCGTAGCCATCGGGTTGGGAGTTGCGACGGCCTGCTTGCGGGGAGCGATGCCATCGAAACCCGTCGACTCCGCACCCTCATGCAGAGGAGTATTCTCGCCACCTAATAGCGACGATTGCGTGTTGGTGAGGGCCCTGATGTTCCTGATCTCGTTGGCGATGTGGTCTTCTTGCGCCGGCGCTCGAGGTGTCCTGATAGGTGCGCTACTGTTCAAAGTAGAGTACTCGCTGACCAGGCCTCTGGTCGCGTCGTTCTCACTCTCGCGCGCCATCATACTGGCCCTTTCTCCGACCATTCCCATCTTCACGATCTCCTCCAACTCACCCTCGCTGACCTGAGGGGCCGGCAGATTCAGCGCTCTCCGTTTGCTGCTCTGCTCCGCCTCGCGGATCTTCTGCTGTTGGCCGGCCTTCATCGCCGCCTGGAACGAGGCGGACGGCGCCTCCTTCTCTTTCTTTCTCCTCTTGCTTTCGCCATCTTCATCGCCGTCGGTCTTGCGCTTGCTCGCGAGCTGCTGTTTTCTCGGGTCGAAGGCCAGACGCTGTTGCTCATTACGGGCCTCCTCTTCTGTAGTGTCGTAAAAACCAGGTGCGGCCTTCTTCTCGAAAGGAATGTCGGCATTGTAGTCCATCTGACCCTTCTTGCGGGTGACGACCTTGATGTTGATGCCAGCCGTCTTCAGTTCGCGACGCTTCTGCAGCGCCGCCAGACGGCGCGACTCCTCCTGCTGGCGTTCTCTGGCCTTGCGCTTCGCCTTCTTTCCTTGTGTGTTTGCCAGACGCGCGCGGGCCTCGCTGAGCATCTCCTTCTCGTCTTCGTCGAGGTCTATCGTGTCGGGTCGGGCGGGCTTGCTTTCGGGATCGGGGTCGACTTCGCCGGGGCGCAACCTCCTGACATCGTCGGCGCTGGGAGCCTGCGTCTCGCCGCCTTCGGGGCCGGTCAGGCCGAACTGGCTGGCTTCGCGCGCTTCGGCTTCATCGAGGAGCTTTTGGTATCGTTCGAGGCACTGGTTGGCGGTTCGGCCGACGATGGGGGCGATGGTGCGCCATTGCGTGGGCATCAGCTTGGCCAGATGCAGCAACTTCTCGTCTTCCTCCTTGCTCCATTCGATCTTCTTGATGCTGGGGTCCAGCCACTCGTTCCACCTCGCCTTGCATTGCTTTGGGGTCTTGCGCGCCAGCAGCGACGAGACACGCGCCCACTGGTTCAGGCCGTACTTGGAGACGGAGGCCTTGAGGATTTCATCCTCGATGTTGGTCCAAACACCTCCCTTGACGACACCCATTGTGATGGATGGCAGATGTAGAGCTACTGGTCTATCAATGTATCTTCGATGCCGAAGCCGTCGTGATTATCTTCCGTCGTTGGCGCCTTCGCCGTCGCTAATCGTTCCCAGGCAGACGTAAAGCTTTGGAGCAAGGCTGAAGGTGAACTTGGCTCTTGGCGCGTTATCTTAGTCAGCATTGAGATATTTTGATTGGTCCACACACAACTTCTGTCATGCAGCTTACCGAATTCCACCGAGACTTACCGAGAGAATCGGGCAGGTGTGCTCGGCGAAGGCTAGGGCAAAGTCGATTACGACGACGAAATGGGAGGGTGCCTGGGACTCAGCAACGATTGGACCGTGCTCTGTGAAGCAGCCGCATCTACGAAGTCAAGTTATCAACCCCCTCTTTCGGTTCGGTATCGCTGCCGAGGCATAGTACCGACAGAGCGAACGCATATATCGTGCCTATCAACGACGACGTTCCCTGGCTTCCATTCTTTGGCCGATTCTGCTGCACGTCGGCAACCGAGCTCTGTCGCTTCCAATGGCGGTATTGCCGTTGTCCGTGGCGTCCTTGTTCGACCTTCTTCGTCGACAGTCGCCGACCCTCGACGTCATGTTTGCTGCAGACGACGACAGCCAGCAAGGATATCGGCGGCAGTTTCCGTGATTGTTAGACCCGCGACCATCGGCCTCTACGGTGTTACTCTCTCACTAGACAATTCTCAAGGCTTTGAAAGTGACGAGCTTTGAGCAGTTGCGTCGCAAGATGGCGCGGCTTCCGCTCGCTGCAGTCAAGTGGAGTTTACGTATTCTTCCGACTCGAACCGAGAGAGGAAGGTGAATTCTTGAAAGCGATGCTCAATTGCCATGGCCCTCACCACCGGAAACACTGGCGGAGTTTGCTGTTTGGCCATCGAGGAACCACATGGCAGACAGCACACCACACTGGAGAACGGCGACCCTACGCGGTCGGATGGTGGCAAAAAGACCGTCAAGTAGCAGACGGGACAATCAATATCTCATATATCGTTTCCGGATCATGTTCTTTGGACCAACGAGTCGGAAACCAGAAGACGATGAGACGCTTTCAGACGAAACTTAGACCAGCCTAGCCTGGCAGAACAGAGTTTAACGAACAGGAACAGGGTCTGCAGACTTCTGGTGCCTTTTTTGCCACCCATGTTCAGCCTTTCAACCAACAGATGGAGTACCAGGAGTTTGGCACCGCGGGGCCGGTCCGCCGTCGGTGCTGAAACAGGCCGACCACCAAACCTTGTCGACGGGTAAAGACTGGATAATGCCGTCGTCGGCTTTTGGGGGTTGGATGACGCAAAAAAGCAAGACAAGTTACCAATTTTGGCTGCGACGTTGGGGTGTCACTGCCAGGCTCTGACGACTAATGTGTTACGTATTCTGGGTCGGCCTGACACGTATTTTTACTCCGGATTATGGTCATGATTACTTCGGAAACAGAGTGCGACGTCGAGACGGTAGTCCAATGTGGGAGCAAAGTGGCCGCGCGGGAGTGGCTCAAGCTTAGAAATCTAACTCCGGCCCAGCGGTCTAATCCCGGCCCAAGGTCGCTGCTGGTTGGGCGGTCTTCCCCCCGCCTAAACGATGGCGCTGACAGATCTGGACAGTGGCTGGATGCACCTGGGAAGTCATTATTGGCGTTTACCACAGTGCCCCCTTATCGGCGGCCATATTTGCGAAACCGCGTCATGGATATGCCTGGCAAACGCCAACTCATGCGCCAGCAGTCCCACAAGATTGGTTCCCACGCTTCGAGCAGTCCAGGTCCGGCAGGCACGCCGGTCAGTGTTGAGCAAACCCGTCCCAGGTAGACTCTCGTTCGTCTCGTCGTGACCCATCCTAAGATGTCCCTGTTTTGCAGGACTTCCAGAGGGACTTGCACGGAGTTTGGAGGCACATCATTGCCTATACCCTTTGTATCTGCTACCCTACAAAACATAGTACGCAAAGTGATGACAGCAGTATGATGAGCGGTAGTATCTCTGCTCGGTGCACACTACGGCTTTCGATTAGTAGCGATTGGTCTCAGAGCCACGGCCAACGCCCAACGAAACGTGGTTAGGCCGTTGCGGAGTTTGTCTCTGTCCGCTCCAATAGGAATCTTTGGCGCCGCGTTGCTCGATGCTCTGACCTGCTTGATTTCTGAATTTCTGTTTCCCGCGCGGACAATTATCCTGTAACCTGCGTACCTTAGGTAGGTGTAGTGAATGAGTGTTGCTGTGCGGTGATGTGCTATCTGTGAATTCCAGAGCTCATCGTCACTTCGTCCGGGGCTCCTCCGCCTTCCCCTTCTGATCCCTACCCGCCAGTCCCAGAAGTTCCGGTATCCCAGCAGCTTTCCTGTCCACATCCCACACTTTCCCGTTATCATTCCCTGTGCTTGCACCTGCGTTCGTACCCTCCTTGCGTCCTGGCGTCCCCTCTGTGTCTCGCCGCCCGGGCCCTTGGCTCGATTTCATCAGCGTCCACCGTTGTCCCACACGCGACTTATCTCTCAGTGTGGACAGCGGCCCCCGGTCCGCAGCAATGTAGCTCACTATTTTCTATTTCTTCTCTTGTTCTCATTCCCACCCACCGTGTCTACCTTCATGGCCATGTAAGGGAGCCTGCCCCTCGTTGCATTCCCCCGTCCAGCCCCCTCTTCTCATCTTCTTCATTGTTTTTTGTTCATAATTATTCCCGGCCGGCTCCTACGACAGGCCAGGTGAATAGGCTGTGTATCCCGAACCGCGATCCAACAGGAATGGCATTGTGGCACTGTCGCTTCGAATACAAATCAGCACCCCCAACGCTCAGCTCCAAGAGATAACAGAGCTTCAACATCCGACGAACCGACTTCGAAGAGGAGCAATAAAGACTCGTTGAACGATCAACACCCTCACCTTACCGACCGAAAGCTTCAAGAAGCGTCCGGAAGCTTTTTTGCGACAGCTACTTATCCTGAACTCTGACTGCTCATCGCAAATATGTCAGCACCAAAAGATGACATTGTCGTCACCCGCGTGGATCGGAACTCGCAAAATAAGCCAATAAACGAAGCCACCGAGACGACGTCGCTCCTGAGCGCGGGCGCTTCAAGTAGCGACAACTCTTGCGAGGACACATGGCCCGGCTACGCGGATTTTGAGGGTTTGCCATGGTGGAAGACGCCATCTGTAGGACATGACCCGGCTCGGGCCGCCAGCTGCTCTTCGTTCCTTGGTGCTGACAAGTTTGCGTCAGGTTTACTGGCTTCTCATCCCATATGCGTTATTCACTCTCGCCTTTGGAGGGTCCCTCGTGCCCAAGCTGAATCTGTATGTTGTGATTCTACCGTGAAAGTGGAGAGGCTGTTGTAGCAGTCGCTAATACCGTGCGGCGCAGAATCGTGGATTTGGTATGCCAGAGGCATTTCGCAGACGAGACTGTCCTGGACCCGGCTTTTGCGTTCACGCCTGTGGTCCTCGGAGCGGATAACCCGCAATGCTTCATACCGGAAGTGAAGAAGCGGGTGTCAATGTTCACTCTGGCCATCAACCTGACCACTGGAATATTGTCTGCCATTACTGCACCTAAGCTTGGTCACTTGTCGGACAGGTACGGCCGCACGAAGCTATTGGCTTTGGCATCTGTCGGCGGTGTTGTCGCCGAATTGGCTGTGATTCTTTGCGCCAATTTTCCCTGGACGTTCCATTACAACTGGCTGCTCGTTGGAGCTGTTGCTGACGGAATTACCGGTTCCTTCACGGCGGGCAGCGTTCTGATCAACTCGTACACGAGCGACTGTACCCCGCCATCTAAGCGCGGCGTACGTATCGGTTACCTTCATGCCTGTTTGTTCACTGGTCTCGCCTTTGGACCACTCCTGGCCGGATACTTCGTCACCTGGACAGGCAGCTTGCTCTCAGTCTTTTACGTCACAGCATGCTGTCACATTACATTCATATTCTTCGTTGGTCTCGTTGTACCTGAGTCCCTCAGCATCAAGCGCCAGCTGCGCGCTCGCAAGAAGCACGACAGGGAACAAGAAATTCTGGCCGATGACAAATCCAAATGGGCTACCCTCAGAGCAAACAACCCGTTGGCGCCACTGAGGATGCTATATCCCAGGGGACCTGGTACATCGTCCCGGCTGCGCTTGAACCTGCTCGCTCTCTCGTTCACCGATATGATCCTTCTCGGCGCAGCCATGAGCGCGGGCACCGTTCTTCTGCTGTACTCCGAATCTCCCGAGACGTGGGGCTGGGGTACCTTGGAAAGCTCGCGCTTCATCTCGGCCGTCTCCTTCATTCGCGTTCTTGCGCTCCTCATCGTCTTGCCAACGCTCAACTACGTCTTCCGCGACAGACCCGCTGCGTACCGCCGTAGGGTCTCGGGTGTTTCGATCGTGGAGTCAAACAATGGCGCCGATGCCGTCGATACCTGGATTCTTCGGTTCGCGCTGTTGTCGGATGTCACTGGTGCGCTGGGGTACCTGTTTGCCAGGACCGAGGCGGTCTTTGTGGTGTCGGGCATGGTCACCGCTTTTGGTGGTCTTGGTAGCGCCACGATTCAGGCTGCCATCACGAAGCACGTTCCTGCGGACCAAGTCGGACAACTGCTGGGCGCCATTGGTGTTTTACATTCGCTCGCAAGAGTCCTCGGTCCCATTGCGTTTAACACGCTCTATTACTCGACGGTCGGCACGTTTGATCAAGCCATATTTGTGCTTCTGTCCGCTCTGTTCGGACTAGCATTGGTAGCCAGCTTCATAGTCAAGCCCAATGGTGAGGAATCTAGCTCATTCACTCGAATCCTGTGCTAACGGTCATAGTCTTTCTCGAGGACACATACGACCCGGTTGACACCTCACCACCGACTAACGCGAGCGCTGAGGCATTGGCTGAAGCTGTTATGGAAGATGAGTTGATACCCAACAACTGAGACTTTGGCTGGTGGAGTGGTGTACGTTGAGCTGTCGCTTTATCAATCGGATGATACAGGGGGTGATATTATACCTAGAACATAGACGTAAGCGCCATGTGCGCCGAAGGGTTGGAGAGAGGAAGCCTTGCTTAGAACGGCGGCTTTTGACTGCCTAGATACGAGTATCGTTGATACCACAAATACACTTTTCTTGAGTTTACGTTGATGCATGTCTAGCATTTCAATCCCGGATCATGCAAACACTTTTTTTTTATATTGTCAATGTCGTAGTAACGTGGTGGTATGACATTGGCTGTTGTTTGCTTGAACCCGGCTGGCGTTGCCTTTAACTGTGTTTGGGTTCATGTGCAATGAAAGCGTCTTCTTGCTGATTCGAGTAGTTGAAGATGCCACTAACTTCTTCGTGTTTAACTTCCATCTTCTTCTGAAGCAGAGTAGCGAGTAATTTCCATTATGCTGCATGCTACTGCGGTGCGGGACTGAACTCATACCTCGCAAAAACTTTACGTCTTCACCCAAGCATAGCATACGGTCCTTGCAAGAGCAACCGTCTATTTTATCTCGCGACGTTTTCCCGGCCATGTCCCAGCCCGCCAGAGAGCAACAGGAAGAACAACCCTCCCAGACCCGTTCCGCAGTTGGACTTGCACTCGCTTCGACGGTGGGCACTAGGCGTACCAGAGCCTGCGCGACACGCACGTTGTCTTCAATAGACTCCGCGAAGGAGCGCGGCTGACAAACTTGCTGAACGAGTGCTTCGTGACCAGGCGTAACAGGTTCTCACCTCTCGTAGTGTATATAATCTGTAGATATATCGACGGAGTGATGATCCGACAGCGAGGGGTGCTATTAGTGAGATTGATCCTTGGGCGGGAACTATCTTCGCGTTTGAAGAGATTAGTTTGAATGATTCGGGCGGGAGGACATCGTTCAGGTGCCGAAGTATTGGGGCTATCAGACTGTCAGGACTTGGTAGTTGAGCGTTTGGGTGAGATTCATGAAAAATACGAAGACGTGTGATTCTCTTCCTTTGCGTCTACTGTGTACACTGTGAGTCCGAGTGAGCGACTATGATCCGTGCGCCCGATATTCCCGGAGAGGGCCAACGTCCTCTCGGAGCCGAGTCGGAGCCGAAGCCGGACCACAACCTATCGAAGCCACTCTTTTTCCACAAACACCTCCTGCCAAACCCCAACATCGCCCGGAGTTGCTGTCAAAAGCCTCGAGGAAGCTTCATGTCGTGTCTAAGACTTTCATGGACAGCAAAAACGCAAAACACAATGAATGTATTCCGATACCGGGAGTCGAACCCGGGACTCTCCGGGGGCTCGCATGAAAGCGGAGTATGCTAACCGTTACACCATATCGGAAGTTATTGGAAAGAACGGCCAAACGTTTACTCTAGTAGCGTAGGCGTCCATGCCTGTGCATTGGGTGGAGAGTCTCGCAAGCCTCGGTCAGCCGTTCCTCTCAGCTGCAGCAAGTGTCCAAAAAGTTGTTCAAGTCACCAGATCATTATTCTACACGTCGAAGACTGAGAAGTTTTTGATTTCGATTAATACAATGCAGCTTTCGGAATGAATGACTTATTATCTTCGCAATCACAGCTACGATGTCTTGTTCTATCGTCTGTCACTAGTCCGCGACGTCCTTGTTGGGGACATATTTTGTAGCAAATAAGAGGACGAGTTAATTTCGAACAATTTGTTAAGTTTAGGTCTTTGCTACTTTGAGAGGCATAGTTGACAACTCGACTATAGCATTATCGCCCGTCCCAAGTGAGGGTGTCGTTGCCCCGAAGAAGGGATGGGAGCGTTGCCTGAGCGAAGTGAGGATAATAATCGTCCGGGTAAGGCGATATTGGTGTTTCCGGGAGCGAGTGAGAGTTCTGAAGCTCAGAGGTAATGTTGGCAAATCGTTTCCAGACTGTCCCTTCGAGCTTGGGTATAGAATCACTAACAAAGCAGGTTTATTCATCAAAAGCGTACAAGTGCCAACAGCCTCAGCACATCTTTGGCAATGCATCTACCTCTTTACATCATTGCCACCCTCGCCACCCCCTCAACAGCCTTCAGAGTCCTCGATTGCGCAACTGACGGCGTCTATGCAGCCTGTTATGACGAGCCAGGCAATGAGGTCCACGTTAAAGACCCCAAAACCACCATCTTGGCCGGCATCGTCCCGGTCACACCTCAGAAGCGAGCGGTGACTAAGCCTGGCGTCTCCTGGGCCAGCTGCTCCTCGCCCCCCAGCGAGCTCATCGAGCGCGCGGCTTCAGTGTAGTGCTGCTGTGGCAACCACTTGAACGACATCGACTGTGACGGCGCCGTCCAACAGATCAAGGACGGACTCCGAGGCTCGGCCGGACAGGCTGATATGGGATCCCGGCCCACCCTCGCGCGTTACGTGCTCCGCGGCAATGTTGGCGTGTCTTTTTGCAACCGCCTTAGGTCCGGCAGCGGCCGGTTTAAGGTTAGCAACTTCACTACGTCTATTACGCGCGTGCTTGACGTTAGGCACACGAATAACGATCCCATGTGTAGGTCTGTCGTTTACCCTGCAATAATATTAAAGAGTTGTTCCCGTCTCTTAATACTCGCGAAAGAGTTGATTCTAAATCTGAGGCCGGTGGCTGAAATCAAGTTCTGTTCCTTTTTTTTTTTTCTTTTCCCCTTCCTTTTCTCCTTTCTTCCCCTCTGATGATCCGTTCAACGACTAGGTAGAGCGCTGGCTGCTGTATCTGCCTTTTGAGCCTGATACTACATTGGAGGACTCTGGTGGACCTAAGAGAATTAATTTTTGAACCGAGATCAATATCACTGCTAATTTATTCTAAACCTTTGCTATAGTATCAGCGCAGGCAGCGACGCCACGAGAACTATCACAAACGGGTATAGTACAGAGTGAGAGAGTTAGTATAGATAGGTGCAAAGTTAAATATTTATTCTTCTCTAGCCCTCTAGTCTACTATATAAAAGTGCGTGAGAGCTAGAGGACTTATCTAGGGAGCTACTTAATACCTCCTATCTCTAGACTTCCCTAGGATAGCTTATTACCTAAGGTACTACTTAGTATTCCCTTTCTATAGACTCCTAAGATAGCCTATTATCTAAGGTGCTATTTAGTATCCCCTTTCTATAAACTCCTATAGGGTAGTTTAATAAGTCCTTTTCCTTATAATCTTATTCTAGCTTATAATATAATCTCCCCTCTCTAAACTAGTCTATCCTTAGACTAAGCTATTTTATAATTATCTAGAGGGTATTTAATACCTACCTAGTTTCTTCTTATAAGCCTTCCTAGTTCCTAGTTCTTATAGGTCTAGAATTTAATATCCCTAGCTCTAGCTATATAACTCTTCTTTAGATAGCTAGGTAGCTTAGAGGAGTAGTTAGCTAGTAGTAGGGTACCTTATCCTCTATCCTAGCTACTCTTATAGCTCTATACCTAGGTATTAAGGGATATACTTAGAGAAGCTTAGAGGAGCAGTTAGCTAGTAGTAAGGCACCTATCCTCTACCCTAGCTACTATTATAATTCTCTATATAAATACTCAGAGGTATAAAGGGACTTTAGAACTCAGAGGAGCTTAGAGGAGTAGTTAGCTAGTAGTAGGGCACCCGGTCCTCTACCCTAGCTACTCTCATAGCTCTCTTCTAAAAAGTCATAGCTTAGAGGTATGAAGGGACTTTAGAACTCAGAGGAGCTCAGAGGAGCAGTTAGCTAGTGGTGAGGCACCTATCCTCTACCCTAGCTACTCTTATAGCTCTCTATATAAAAGGTTAGAGGAGCTTAGAGGAGCAGTTAGCTAGTAGTAATCTAGCTACTCTTATAGCTCTCTATCTAAAGGTTTAGGACTACTTAGTAGTTATCTAGATACCTATAGCTAAATTCCCTTATAAGGGTTATTCCTTCCTTCGCAGGGTTATGCTAAAACGTATTATTATTTAGGGTTATTTTTATTACTTTGAATTTACTTTCTAAATTATTATATTTTCTAGTTATTATTATATTTTTAGTAGCTTTATAGGGGTAATAAAGATATTCTCCCTCTAGGGGTAATAGAGGTTATTATTATTATATAGGGGGTTACTAGTAGTTATCTAGTAGTTATCTACTACCTCCCTATATATAGTAGGGTTGAATAAAGTTAAATAATATAATAATCTAGGGATTATCTTCCTTTTAGCTATATAAAAAGCCGACTTTAGTATTAAGTTAAAAAGTATAAATATTACTTAAAATTTCGCCCTATTAAAATCCTTCCTCTTACTTCTTCAGATTTATAATACTAGTAAGTTACTATTAGTCTCCCGCTCCCCTATTATTAATTTTATCTTAATTATTATATAATAAATCTATTATTATATCTTCTACTGCTAATAATACTACCCCCTTCCTTATTAATATACTAGATGCCTCCTATATCCTAATAATAGGTAAGCTCTAGGTATGCTCCTGCTGCTACTACCTCCTAGTATAAGCGAAGTAGGAGCTGCCTGTCACACGCCTTTTGGTGATATAGTCGGCCATCACGTGGTATTCCACGTAACCATAGTTAGGCTCAACGCCTATCCTTTAAGTAGGAGACTTCTAGCAGATAAGCTTAGAAGGCTCAGCTATTATAGAATATATTATGATATACTTATAGTTACCTATTATACTATTTGCTATTATTTACGCTTATATTGCTCTTTTCCTTATTTTACTCGCAGTCTTAGCAACCCCTACTATAGCCCTAGGCTAGTAAGAAGACTATAATATCTAGTAGTATAACCTATTCTTTTTCTCATCTAAGACCTCCCTTATACTATAAAAACTCGTAATAAAGTAGAGGACTCGGACTCGACCTCGAAACCCCTTCTAAAAAAGTATTTATATATTAAAAGGAAGGAAGTTAAAGAAGTTAAAGAGATAGAGGTCTTAACTATTAACTTATATAGCTAACTATTTAAGTTTAATATTAAATTAGCATAGTAATCCCTCTCTTATAGAAGAATATTATAATATAGGAGATATAGCTAGAATCGGATATTATAACAAGGCTTGCAGGCTCTATAGTTTCTAGCAGGCTTATAAGGACTATAACTTTACTCTTAGCCTTAGCAAACGATTTCATAACTAGATAGTAAACCTCGCCTCTCTTAAATAGGATAATAACTATATACCCTATATAGATATTGTTAATATAGGCTAGAAGGCGAAAGCTAATCTATGCTATTACTAGATACTTAAGCCTAATAACTATATAACTATATTAATTAGTATTATTAATATAATTGCAGCTGCAAGGGATACTCTAGTAATAGTAGCACTTTTTATGCCCCTATCTAGAGAAGAAAGCCTTTATAGAGCTAGCGAGAGAATCACCCTCCTGCCCCCGAGAGACGAAAGAGTTATAACTCCTATCTAGTCCAGCTAGTTAGATACTAAACCCCTAGGACCTCCTATTAAAGCAAGAGCTATAGCAAATAATATTTATAATAGGAGCAGAAAAAACCCCGAACTATAAGTTATAGCTCTAGAAGATATTATTATAGGACTATCGGGGCGAAAAATCTATAAAATACTATAAATTCTTTATAATACTACTATAGGTCTGCTAAAATAGGATATATTAGTAGAGAGGACCTAGCTGCTATAGTAGAATTTAGCACTACTACTAATATTTTTACTATTATCCTAGGGGCCCTACCCGAAGCTGCTATCCTAGGGTCTCGAGGCTTTACTCCTTCGAGTATTTAGCTAGCTCGAGGCTAATACTAGGGTGCTATAGCCTATAGGAACTCAATAGGAAGGTAGATTTATCTAATAATATAGTATTTTTTTAGCTAGATACTAATAAGAAGTATAGCATAGAGCCCGTCTTTTATAACCAGGATATTCTATATTATAAGGAGATAGATCTATAGATCTCTAGCTTAGATACTAAAACTACTAGCCTAGCTATAGCTTTAGAGATTATATAGAATTAGAGCTCTCTACTATGAGGAAAAGTACTTAGCTAGTAGGAATACTAACTCGAGCTAATTAAATAATAGAACTACCTCTATGCGGGATATTACGCCCTATGCGATGCTATTAGGAGATATTTTATACTAACCTAATAGGAGTCTATCTAATAGATCGCTACGTATAAGTTTACTATAGAAGACCTCAAGGGAGATAGAGATATTTATAACTTTACTTAAAACTATTTTAAATATAGTAGAGTATAGATAGGATTAATATCTATAGTTAGCTAGCTATTAATAATCTTCTATAATATAATCGACCTAGAGCTTTAGCGATTCCTAGATAAACTAACTACTAGTAATACTCTCGAGGATTACCTCAATATAGCTAAGAAAAAACGCAAGGCAGTTTAGCGCAGACTCTAAGCGCTAATTAGTATTAACTATATATTAGAAGAATCGGATAACGCAATATAGAATAGTAATAAGGGGCGATAGAATAACTGAGACTTCTAACGGGATAATTATAATAATCCGCAACCCTAATAATACTATTAACCTTAGCAACGCTTCTAGCGCTCTAATAACTATTAAAACTAGAAAGATCGCTACCTATAGAACTAGCTATAGAGAAACCCGGGTTTTTAATATTACATAAAATATAACAGACTAGGCTAGACGGACTCAGACGCCTATTATATATAAGAGGATCACAATAATAACTATAATATTAATAACCTCGTTAATAGCAGCTATATCCTACTAGACGTGCAGGAAGTCCCCTATAATTCAGCTGCCTTATCAGAGCAACCGCATAAAGAGGAAATAGCGGGCTAGATAATAGACGTCGTAGTTATAGCGAGAAGCCCGCTAGCGATCTCCCTAACTACTTCGGTTATAGACTCTACTATATACTACGTTAATAATATAGTGAATTTCGCAGGTCTTGTTATAATTCTCCTAGTAAATAACGCATAGGTATTACTTAAGAAAAACTAAATTATTAATACCTAGGTAAAACTAGTAAAACGAATAATACTAGCTAAATAGATATATCTCCGCTTTAACGTGAAAAGCAACGATATAGCTAGCCTAGAGGAAGTCTATATTAATATAAGCACCTTACTAACTCTAGTCGATAGGAATTAGGTGCTATGCTTTGCGCGGAATCCCACGTTTTAAACGATAGAACTATAGAGGATAAATATAATAGACTTAACCTTTTAGGTAATAGAGCAGGTTATATTCGACTTCTATATCCTAGGCATTATTAGCAATATAGAGATTAATAGCTACGTTATTATTATAGCTAGAGTTATAAATACCCTCAGAGCGAATCTTCTATTAGGAACACCGTTCTATAAAGATCATAGGCTAGTTATAGATTTTAACAAAGGTATAGTCAAGTTCCGCTTAGTATATAGAATATAATATCCAGTCTAGTTCAGGAGATAGCACCTAGTAACCAGACGAGTTAATAACGCCTATACTATAGTTATTCCCCTATAGAGTAACGCATTTATTATAACTAGCTTTATTAACCTCCCTAAGTTAAGCTAGCAAAGCTCTAATACTTAGTAGTTTCAATCTAGTTATATCGGCATAGTTAATACAATAGTTATAGGAGATAACCCTAAGCTCGTCCTTATGCGAAATATAATAGATAGGCTAATAATACTCCTAAGAGGATAGCAGCTAGGCTATATTATTCTAATAGAAGCAGAGGAGACTACTAACCTTATTAATTACGCAGATATTATTACCCTTATAGGAGGAGAATCAAACTCGCGCTAATTCTTATAATATGAATTCAATAGGGCTATAAGTAATATAGCAAGTAGCGCGTAGTTTATAACCCCGCTTGCTAAATCCAGCCTAGGACCGCCTCGTTGAGCGGATAATATTTTATCTTATAGAATCTCTAAGCTAAAAGATATCCTAGTTATATATAGCAAGGATAGAGTCGAGATCTATAATTAGGATGCAGTTTTCGCTAGTAGACTTAAGGAAATCCTTAATAACTAAGACGTCTACTATAACAAGGGGATTATACCTATACTAGATAACTAATATATATATATTAAGCTCGTTAAAGAGTAATAAAACTAGAAGGCTATAATAAAGCCTTACCCCCTTAGCGCTAAAGACCTCGAAGTTATTAAGAATATCTATAGCAAGATGCATACCGATAGCAAGATAGTATAGGGTAATAGGCTAATCCTAGTCGTCTGCCTGCTCTTCGTTATATAGCGAGTAGTTAATAGTATAAAAAAAGGCAGGGTTATTATTAACCTTTGCCCTCTTAACCGAATCACTATCCTAGATATATACCCGCTTCCTAACTAAGATAATATAATAGATACCCTTAGAGGGAAGAAACGTATAACGATATTTAATACTACTAGGTTCTTCTACTAACTGCTAATCTACTCGAGATATTATAATAAGATAGTAGTAATAAGTCCCCGTAGTATCGAGGTTTCTAATATTATCCTCATAGGATTTAAGAACTCGCTAGCCTATACCTAGCGTTTTATAGACCGCCTCCTGCACGACTACTAGCACTTTGCTCGAGTATATATTAATAATATTATTATTTTTAGTAATAATAACGAGGACTATCTCTAGTACGTCGATATTATTCTCAAGCTCTTTGAGAATAACCGCCTTTATATTAGACCTAAGAAATCCTTTATAGGGTTTCTAGAAGTAAGACTCCTTAGCTATACTATAAATACTAATAGTATTAAATAAATAGAGGATAGGATTATAGCTTTTAAGAACCTCTGCTTCCTAAAAACTCTCTATAATATCGAGAGATACCTTAGAATAGCTAGATAGCTATAACGCGATATACCCTAGTATAATATTATTATAACGCTACTATAGGATAAAAAGACCTATCTCACTATGAAACTCCGTAATAGAAATATACTTCCTAACGGTCTATTAAAAGCAGTTCGAATAAAGAGGGTCTAGAAGGTATTATTTAAGCTAATACTAAGCGAGCAAGAGGCGTAGAACGCCCTCTAGGAGAATCTCTATAACTAGGTCGTGAGATACTACTATAACCCAAATAAACCTATATTTTTTAAGGTTAATACTTATAAAAGCAGCTTTAGGCTTATAGTATTCTAACTAGGTATCCTATAGAATAGCACTAATATACCTAGCAAAGATATTATATAAATCTATATCTAACTAGTGCTTTTTCTATCTAAGGTTATATTACCCTTAGAAAAGTAATACTTTGCTATAGAAGCAGAGGTAGTAGTAGTAGTATAGGCTATGAAGAAGCTCCGCAAGCTTATGCAATCGAATAAGCATCCTATATAAATTCTTATAAATTACGCAGCTACGAAGGGAATTCTTATATATACCTCGCTATAGACTATAGACCTTAATAAAGCTAACCTGCAGCTCGCAAGCGCTATAAACTACCTATTATAATTCAACCTTAATATTACCTATATACTAGGGAAGCTTAACGTTATCCCTAACGCCCTCTCGCACCTGCTATTACTTATAGCCTTAGGACGAGCTAATAGGTTTAAGGATAGTAATATTCTTATAGAAATAACCTATAGCGACGATAATAATAACGATATAGGATTTATAAGCATTATTAACTCGTCAGCTGAGGACTTATAAGCCTACGGAGCAATAGGGGAGATAACTATAAGCATTTCAGAGGACTTTATCGCTAAGATTATAGATAATTATACTAACGATATAAGATATAGCAAAATTCTTAAATAACTCCGATCCTAGTAGAAGGAACCGGGCAAGTAGTAGTTACTATTTGACGCTATTATTAAGGAAAATAGCGCTAGAGCCGCTAGAAGAGCCCTAAAACGCTATCGAACGACTCCTTAGAGTCTATTGCTAGAAGGGCTTATCCTTTATATAGCTACGGATAGCACCTAGAGACTCTATATTCTATATAAGTTAGTACCTACGATTCTCCGCCTTAGTTATAACGAAAAACACTACTTTAGCGCAGACCGCATAATAGCAGAAATATCGACTTTTCAGTTTTATAATAAGAAGTTGCTCATATGACGATATATCGCCTACTATAACTAGTATAAAGAGAACTAAATCGACTGCTAAAGGCTACTAGGATAGCTATAACCTATCCCTATTATAGATATCCCTTATAATACTATTACTATAGACTTTATTACTAATATACCTAAGGTGCTATCCCATAGAAGTCCCTACGCCCTACTAGGTTTCCCGGAGTTAGATACGTTAGTAATAGTAATATATAAATTCTTAAAAAAGATAATCCTTCTTATAGGATATTTAACCTATAGAGCAAAAGAATAGGTAATAGTCCTACTCTGCATATTTTTCCTCTTAGACTAGGGAATTCTACGTTATATTATTAGTAACTAGGATCCTAAGTTTATCTCTATAATATAGCATATAATATTCAACGCCCTTAATATCAGGCTCCTCCTCTTAATAGCATACTACCCCTAGATAGACGGGTAGAGCAAAAGAATAAACTAGACTACTAAGATCGTAATATAGTTCTATATATCTAAATCCCCTAATATCCTATAGACTAATATACTACCTACCCTATAGTATAATCTTAATAACTCCCTATCTACTATAATTAGACGATTGCTAAACGAGGTTATGCTTAGATTTAAGCTACGAAGTATCCTTAATATAGTTATATAAACGAGCGCCCCGACTAAGAGCCTTACTATCCTCAGGGAGATATATTAGAAGGAGGTACTACTACTTATTAATATAGCGAACGCCTCGCAGAAGGAGAGATATAATAACCGCTATACTAATATAACTTTTAATAAAGGGGATAAAGTCTAGATACGACTTAGCAAAGGATTCTACTTACTAGGATAATATAATAATAAATAGACCTCTAGATAGATAGGACCCTTCTAAATTAAGCATATCGTTAGTCCTCTCGCCTACGAGGTAGATATTCCTAAGCACTAGCGGGTTTACCTAATCCTCTCTATAGCCTAGCTATATAAGCTAGCCTAGGGAGAAGACCTGTTTAACTATAAGACTCCGCTACTAAAACCTATTAAGGTTAATAGTAGTAAGGAGTAGGAACTTAACTATATTATTAAATAAAGAGTCTTATAGAGGAGTCGTGAACCTATTATTAAATACCTTATCTAATAGAAGGGCTTTATAGCAAAAGATAATACCTAGGAATAAAGAGACTCCCTATTGCTTAATATAAACGATATTATTAATAAGTATAATGCTAAATTCCCCCTTAACTAGGATACTAAAAGAGCTATAAGAAGGCGTGCACCTTATGCATAACCGAATAGTTTTCCTATCCTTTTAATAGGACGAATATATATACTCTAAATTAATATTAGGATTATAAATTTTCCCTTTATTATTACTATTTTTTATTATTAACTACTCTTCCCTCGATCTCTCTACCTCATATCGAAATAAATAAGAAGGAGCAGAGGGTACTAACTTTTATATGCCTTCCTTACTAACCCCTATTATAAAAATTTTTTTTTCTATACCTTCCTTCTATTTACTATACCTACTTACTTTTATTTAGGCATGCCTATACTTTTATTTATTTATTTCTCTCCTATATGCTAATTATTACCTAATAGACCTCTTATAATAAGTAATAATATTATCCCAACCCGCTAAATATAGCCTCCCGAACGCTAGCCTAACTAATACTACTATAATAATAGCTTCTAAAGGCAAGGAAGTAGCTAATAACTACGAGGTCCTATTCTCTCACCTATCTAATAATAGTAGTAGCTAAGATGAGGGTGCTAACCCCTAGAATAACGAGGTGCTCAACCCCATCTCCCCGCGCTAAGGTAGTAATAACTAGGGTAGTAATAACTAAATTAATAACTATAGTACTAACCTCAGCACTCTAGTTAAGACTCGCAAGTCTACTGCTAAGAAGAAGAAGTCCTGCAAAAACTATAAGAAGGGCAAATAGGTAGCTAAGAAGAACTTCTTTGCTATGGACGCTAAGACCTAATACGAGGAGGTTATTAATAATAATACTAATAATATTTAGAATGATAATACCTAGGCTACTAAGCTAGCCTGCGTTATTACTAGCACTACTACTAATATTAATAAGACTACCCTAGCTAAAACTATAGCTACTACCCCTTATAAGACTCCTAAGAAGGGCTACCCTAGCCCCATGGCCTAGTACTAGCAGATCGATAAAGCAAAGGCTCGCGTTAATAACGCCTTTCTATACTACCCCGATACTATCCTTATCGAGGAGATTGAGAAAATCCTTAATAATATCGAGCCTTCTAAGAATATATCTTCTAACCTCTATATTAGATATATCTAGAATACCCTCAAGTAAGCATATAATATATATATTAATAATAACGCCTATAGCAAGCTTCTCCCTAGTTATACTTAGGTCCTCGCTATATACTTTTATAATACCTATAGTTATACTAATAGAATTATTACTAGTAACCTTATTATAATAAACCGTATCGACCTCCTTTCTATCGCCCCGCTCGTTAATATTAGTAATATTACTACTATAGACCTATTAGCCCGTAAGGATGCTAAAAACGCAAAGGACCTTGCTAATAAGGCTAAGGGTAATATTAATATTATTATTAATAGCATCCGATAGGAAATCCTTCCTCGCTTCAATACCATAGAGACTAATATAGCTAACGTGGATACTATTAATATTAACGCTATTAATAAGCATCTTACTAAACTTAAGAACGATAGCGCATCCAAGCAGGCAGTTACTAATAAGATTCGCATAGCTATTAATATAATTAAGACTAAGGAGATCGCAAGCCTTTGCGCTAAGATTGCAAACCTCTATACTATAATCGAGGGTCTCTAGCATACTAGTAATAAGTAACTCGCGCTAAGTAATACTAGTAATAATAGCACTATTAAGCGCTAGTAGATATCTAAGTTTAATATACTCCTCTGCTAGCGCGATAACTAATTAATAACGCTATAGTAATTTCTAGTAATTAGGATATAAAGAGGGAGAAAAGGGAATATTAAGCATATATATCCTAGATTAATAGTAATAGTAATTAGAACGATTGCTTTTTAAAAAGGGGGTATATATCACACGCCTTTTAGTAATATAGTTAGCTATTACATAGTATTCTATATAACTATAGTTAGGCTTAACGCCTATCCTTTAAGTAAGAGACTTCTAGTAGATAAGCTTAGAAGGCTCGGCTATTATAGAATATATTACGATATACCTATAGTTACCTATTATACTATTTGCTATTATTCACGCTTATATTGCTCTTTTCCTTGTTTTACTCGCAGTCTTAGCGACCCCTACTATAGCCCCAGGCTAGTAGGAAGACTGTGATACTGCCTAAGGGTAATATCCCTGAAATTAAGCTCCTTATAAGCTTAATTATCTACTTTAAGAGTAATAATAAGCACCTAGTCCTTAGCTAGTGCTTATCTAGTACTTTGCTAGCTTAGCTTTAGAATTTATTACTAATTTATATAATTTTAGATACCTTAACTAAATATAAGCATTATACTAAAATAGGTAATAGAAAAGCCTATATTAATATAAGTTTATATATTATTTTCTAGTCCTTAGCTACTAACTCTCTATAGCCTACCTATTATATAATAGGCGCTACTAATAAGCTTAAGCGCCTTATAAATAAGGGTAGTACTAAGCCTAATATTTTAGCTTAGTATAATAAGAATAAGGTAGGTTACCTAGTGCCTCTCTAGTGCTTTATTACTAGTATCTAATTATATCTAGGAGGAGATCCTTACTACCTAGCTTATAGTTAAGAAGGCCCTCTAAGCTAAGAAAAATAATATTAATATTATACCTAAGAAGTATAAGCTAAGGAGGTAGAGATCTCTATAGAGATAGAGGATTACTAAGTAGCTACCTTAGAGGAAGTTACTACTTACTAATAGCGCTTCTCTAAGGAGGTAGAAAAGCAGATTAAACTACTATATAAATAGTATAAGGAGCTCTGCTACTATTATTTAGAGATAGAGCGGTTTGCTAAGAGATAAATAGAAGCATAGGAGTTATAAGCTATATATACCTAGGAGTCGCTAGATTCTTATAATAAAGTTATAAGTCTATATAAGCCTTACTAATGCTTTACTAGTACTTATCTAGTTAATATTCTAATAGTTTTCAGAATTACGAGGTTATTACTACTAACTCTAGTAATAAAGATAATAGCTCTAAGGAGATAGGTGCTAGTACCTAGGGGATTTAAAATTTTTTAGGAGCGCCCCTAGTAGGCTGCTAATAAGCTCTAGGTGGTTTTTAGTTACCTTTAGGCATATATCTAGTTATCTTTAGGCATTTTCTAGTCTTTTCTCGCGTTGTTAGGGCCTTCGGGTTGGTAAATTTGAAATACCTAGCTAGCATGCCCTATTTCTAACTACCTACTAGTTACCTGTTGAATTATATAGAGATCGTGATATTTGAGATCGTGATGTTTCCGCTTGTAATTGGGCTTTGTAGTTGTTTTATAAATCGATGGATATATTATATTGGGGTTCCTATGAATTATCTAGTTTACTATAGCCCTTCTATTTGATAAGGTACTAACGGTTCTATCTAGGGCCCCTATAGGTGACGATATGGTTTACTATATAGATGTTATCATTATTATTATTAATTAGAATTTCTTATAGTAAGATAGCTAAGCTAAAAAAAGGTTCTAATTATATAGGTATGAAAATATTATGAATTTAGTAGTTTTTATCTATCTATAGCTTATATACTCGTCCCCTATTAATCACCCGTTAGATCCTAAATAGGCCTAGATACTTATTAGAAAGTTTCTACTAGGAAGGCTGCCTTTGCCTAATGTTTTTAGTTAAAAGTAATACGAGGTCTCCTATAGCGAAAATAATAAGGATCCTCTTCTAATTATAGAACTTGCTACATATTTTATTATATTTATAAAGCAAGTTAATAATACCTAACCTCTAGGTAAGTAGACCCTAAACTCTTTTATATACTGCTAGGACTAAGACCTTTTGCTAGGGTTTAATATTATTAGGTCTGCGGGGAGAATATCCTATTAGTAGTTTAGCAGGTAGTATGTTAGTAGCCTCATAGTAGGAGTTATTATAAATAAATTAAGCTAGGTTAAGCTATATTACCTAATTATCCTAGTTAATATTATAGAAAGCTTATAAAAAGTGCTTAATGCTCTGATTTTAGCGTTCTATTTAGCTATTAGTCTAGGGGTAAAAGGTAGTACTGAGTTTCCTCCTAATAACTAGCAGGTAGTATACTTTAGCCTAAAAATTGCTAATAAATAGCGATCCTTAGTTAGATATAATAGCTTCTATAAGCCTGAATATAAGGAAAACGTATTTACTAAGTAGTATAGCTAACTTATTAGCTATAAGTAACTCCCTAGTAGGGATATATAGGGAGTATTTTATAAATCGGTTAATAACGATGAGAATATTATTATAAGGCTTGTTCCCTATTATGAGGGATAGCAGCAATTTAGTAATAAAGTTAATTAATATTTATTAAAAGGGCTAGGTAGGTACTAATAGGGGTATAAGTTCGCTATATAGGAGGTAGTATCTCAGTTTTATATATTAATATATTATATATATCTTAATATATTCCTTTATATCGCTCTTCTATAAATTCTAGAAAAACGACTTCCTAATCCTCTTTAGTATCTTAGTAACCCCCTAGTAAGCTCTAGATAGTTCGTTATAGAATGCTTTGAGGACTTTATTCCAAAGTAGGTAGTTATTAGGGATATATAAGCCCTTATAGTATTATAGGGTATTAGTATTATCTAGTAACTACCTTATCCCTCGTTATTCCTACTCCTTATTAATATAAAAGGGGTCTTTCTTTTAGGCTTCCTTAACTTAGTCCTAAAGCAAGGGTATAAGTTATTTTAGAGAGGTATTTAATAGTTAAGCACCTTATTATCGCCTAGTGCCTACCCTCTAGATAATAGCTTAGTTAAAATATTATTGAAAGTCCTATAAGAGCAAGTCTCTAGCTTCTTTAATCTCTATATCCTTAGGGGTATAATTAGGTCTTTATAAGAAGCTATTAGCTAGGTTATAATAACTAGGCTAGTACTTAATTTCAAAGTTAAATATCAATAGGTCCTATAGTAGCTATGCCTAATAGCTGCTAAGTATCTTCTTATTAGCAAGGTACTAGTAACCTAAGTAGTTAGTAATAAACTAGATATAATACTAAGAGTAAAGCAAGTAGTGCTGCTATCTCAGCGCTACCTCCCTAATAGCTAGTAGCTCTACTTCTAGCGTGCTATACTATAGTTATATACCCTTAAGCTTCTGAGATATAAGTGCTAGTAGTCTCTATATATCCCCCTCTAGCTAGCTTAATATTGCCCCT
Source organism: Colletotrichum sansevieriae (assembly GCA_026260285.1). Taxonomy (NCBI): domain Eukaryota; kingdom Fungi; phylum Ascomycota; class Sordariomycetes; order Glomerellales; family Glomerellaceae; genus Colletotrichum; species Colletotrichum sansevieriae. The sequence continues at coordinate 56,515 of JAOQIF010000363.1, forward strand.
ATTATAAAGTCTAATATATTAGTTTTAATGCGAATTAGGAGCGTGGGGTTGAAGTATTATAAAATAGGTACCTCTATAAATAAAGCGTAGAGCTAGTAGAAAGTAACTAGTGCCTTACTAGTTATTACTAGTTATCCCTTAGCTATATTAGTAAGTTAATTAGTAAGTAGGCTATAGATTTTGGAATAATTCTTAATAAATCTCCTATAAAACCCTATAAATCCTAGAAATTGCTAAATTTATTATATTATAGTAGGTACTAGCTACTTAGCGATTACCTAGACCCTCTCCTATTCTATAGCAATCCTATCTGCTAATACTATGAGCCTAAGAAAGTTAATCTATTATTTATAGAATTCGCACTTATCTGGGTTCGCATAGAGGCTATTAGCTTCTAACCAGGTGAGTACCTATCTCACTACCTCTATATAGGAGTCTATATCGTTAGTAAATATCAAGATATTATTTAAATATGTAATATAAATAACATTAAGCTTTAGTTAACTCTTCTTTTCTTCCTCCTTAATAAGACGATCTAATTCAGCCTCTATTAATTAATTAACTAGTTCTTTATTAGTACTCTCTTTATTATTCTAATTAGTAAATATCTTATCCTAAGTTTAGCTATTTAGTAGCTCTTATCTAGCGGGGGATCCTACTTCCCTAGTAGACCTGCGGGTAGGTATCGTATTATTATATATTATACTACTCTAATAATCTATACCCCTATTAGCATAGGTAAGAGAGAAGAATATATTATAAAAGGGTATAGTATAGAGTAAGAGAGTTAGTATAGATAAATGCAAAGTTGAATATTTATTCTTCTCTAGCCCTCTAGTCTACTATATAAAGGTGCGTGAGGGCTAGAGGACTTATCTAGGGAGCCACCCAGTGCCCCCTATCTCCGGACTTCCCTAGGATAGCCCGTTACCTGAGGCGCTACCCGTTTGTGACACGTTCTTCTCTAGCCCTCCAGTCTACTATGTGAGGGTGCGTGAGGGCTAGAGGACTTATCTAGGGAGCTACCTAGTACCCCTTATCTATAGACTTCCCTAGGATAGCCTATTACCCGAGGCGCTACTTAATATTCCCCTTCTATAGACTCCTAGGATAGCCTGTTATCCGAGGCGCTACCTAGTATCCCCCTTCTATAGACTCCTATAGGGTAGTCTAATAAGTCCTTTTCCCTACGATCTCATCCTGGCTCGTGACAAGAACCTACAAACGGAGGAATCTATGCAGTGCCACATTTCAAAAAACAATATCAATTGTAGAACATTACGGGCGGATTGCGAATGGCTACAATGACGAGCCTTCTTTCAACGCCATTCGTCAAATTTGATTGACAGATATTCGATGCCTTCAATGCAAAACTGCAGTGTAAGCGGTAGTAGAGCAATTTTTGTAGCTTGCAAACACCTTGATTCGGCCTGTGTTGTTAAGGCAGAAGAAAAAAACTCCATCATATCGTCCCTGTGTGGCCTTGAGTCAGTCTCTGTAGATCAGGTTCCATTCGGAGCACCAATTTGTTGCTTTCGCACTTGAAGAGGACAAACCACAGCTGTAGGTTGCAGGTATGATCGCTTCAATGTTCGGTTGAAATCCTTAAGCCATCCTCCGTTGTTTAGAAACATTGGCATTTACTTGAATGAATCACCCGTTTTCTCCGTCACTGCCACCACCCAGCAAGGAATTCTTGTGTTTAACCTCTTCATTTCTATAAACTCAAAATCATGATTCCTTCGGCTTCAAGACAATCATGCGCCCTTTATGTGGCCGTGTCGCAGCTTTTATCTGGCATTCCGAGCAGGAGTAATGCAGGTCTACTGTCACGAGCCAGGATGAGATCATAGGGAAAAGGGCTTATCAGACTACCCTAGGGAAGTCCGTAGAAGGGGAACACCAGGTAGCCCTTAGGAAACGGGCTATCCTAGGGAAGTCTATAGAAGGGGGGTACTAGGTAGCTCCCTAGATAAGTCCTCTAGCCCTCATATACCTTTATATAATAGGTTAGAGGGCTAGAGAAGAATAAATATTTAACCTTATACCTATTTATACTAACTCTTTTACTCTATACTATACCCTTTTATAACACGTTCTTCTCTCTTACCTATACTAATAGGGATATAGACTATTAGAGCAGTATAATATATAATAATATAATACCTACCTGCAGGTCTACCCCTCTCCCCTTAATTAATAAAATCCTCGATTAGCTCTCCTAAGCGAAGTACTTCACTAAGCTTAACCTTAAGGATGCCTACTGCTAGGTAAGGATCTAATAGGGAGATAACTAGAAGATAGCATTCTGCATGTAATATAGTTACTATGAATACTATATTATGCTATTTAGGCTTATTAATGCACCTGCTACCTTCTAGACTTTTATTAATAAGTTACTTATAGGCCTAGTTAATATTATTTATATTATATATTTAGATAATATCTTGATATTTACTAATGATATAGACTCCTATATAGAGGCAGTAAGGCAGGTACTTACCTAGTTAGAAGCTAATGGCCTCTATGCGAACCCCGATAAGTGCGAATTCCATAAGGAACAAATCAACTTTAGCCATCTTACCACGAGAAATCCTAATTAATAATAATAATAATATCTATATAGTAGACTATATCGTTACCTATAGGGGCCCTAGATGAAACCGTTAGTACCTCATTAAGTAGAAAGGGTATAGCGAATTAGATAACTCATAGGAGCTGCAACGTAATATATCTATAGATTTATAAAACGACTATAAAGCCTAATTATACGCAAAAATATTATAATCCCCTTATAATTCAATAACTAATTCAATAGGTAACTAGTAGGTAGTTAGAAATAGGGCACGCTAGCTAGGTATCTCAATTTATTAGCCCGAAAGCCCCCTAATGAGGTAAAAGAGATAAGAAAATGCCTAAAGGCTACTAATAATATAGGAAAAGACTAGAAAGTACCTAAAGGCAACTAAATACTACCTAGAGATTATTAGCAGCTTACTAGGGGCGCTCCTGAAAATTTTAAATCTATTAAGTACTAGCACCTATCTCCTTAGAGCTATTATCCTTATTACTAGAGTTAGTAGTAATAACCTCATAGTTCTGAAATATATTAGAAATATTAACTAGATAAGTATTAGTAAGGTACTAGTAGGGCTTATATAAACTTATAACTTTATTATAAGAGTCTAGTAACTCCTAGGTATATATAGCTTATAACTCTTATACCTCTATCTGCTTTTTAGCAAACTACTCTATTTTAATATAATAGTAGTAGAGCTCCTTATACTACTTATATAGTAGCTTAGTCTACTTCTCTACCTCCTTAGAGAAATACTACTAGTAAGTAGTAGCCTCTTCTAAAGTAGCTACTTAGTAGTCTTCTATCTCTATAGAGATCTCTACCTCCTTAGCCTTATACTTCTTAAGTATAATATTAGTATTATTCTTCTTAGCCTAGAGGGCTTTCTTAACTATAAACTAAGTAGCGAGGATCTCCTCCTAAATATAATTAGAAACTAGTAGGTAGGTACTAGAGAGGCACTAGGTAACTTACCTTATTCTTAGTATACTAAGCCTAAATATTAGGCTTAGAGCTACCCTTATCTATAAAGCGCTTAAGCTTATTAGTAGTACCTATTATATGATAGGTAGGCTATAGAGAGTTATTAGCTAAGTATTAGAAAATAATAAATAAAACTTATATTGATATAAGCTTTTCTATTACTTATTTTAGTATAATACTTATATTTAGTTAAGATATCTAATAATATATAAAGTAGTAATAAATTCTAAAGCTAAAGCTAGTAAAGTATTAAATAAGTACTAGCTAAGAACTAGGTGCTTATTATTACTCTTGAAGTAGATAATTAAGCTTATAAGGAGATTAATTTCAGGGATATCCTCCTTAGGTAGCTCCTACTTTACTTATGCTAAGAGGTAGCAGTAATAGGAGCACGCCTAGAGCTCACTTATTATAGGGATATAGGAAGCATCTAGTATATTAGTAGGAAAGGGAGCAATATTAGTAGCAGCAGAAGATATAATAATAGATTTATTATATAATAATTAAGATAAAGTTATAGTAGGAGAGCAGGCGACTAATAGCAACTTATTAATATTATAAATCTAAAGAAGTAAGAAAAAGGATTTAGCAGGGTGAAATTTCAAATAATATTTATACTTTTTTAACTTAATACTAAAGTTAGCTTTTTATATAGCTAAAAAGAAGATAATCCTTAGATTATTATATTATTTAACTTTATTTAACCCTATTATATTTAGGGAGGTATTAGGTAACTACTAGATAACTACTAGCAACCCCCTATATAATAATAATAACCTCTTTTACCCCTAGAGAGAGAATATCTTTATTACCCCTATAAAGCTACTAAAAATATAATAATAACTAGAAAATATAATAATTTAGAAAGCAAATTCAAAGTAATAAAAATAAGCCTGAATAATAATACGTTTTAATATAACCCTGCGAAGGAAGGAGCAACCCTTATAAGGGAATCTAGCTATAAGTATCTAGATAATTACTAAGTAGTCCTAGGCCTTTTAGATAGAGAGCTATAAGAGTAGCTAGGGTAGAGGATAGGTATCTTACTACTAGCTAACTATTCCTCTAAGCTCCTCTAACCTAAACCTTTTAAATAGAGAGCTATAAGAATAGCTAGGATAGAGGATAAGTACCTTACTACTAGCTAACTACTCCTCTAAGCCCCTCTAAGTAGCTTTTATAAAAAAAGCTATAAGAATAGCTAGGATAGAGGATAGGTACCTTACTACTAGCTAACTACTCTTCTAAGCCCCTCTAAGCAGCTTTTATATAGAGAGCTATAAGAGTAGCTAGGGTAGAGGATAAGTACTTTACTACTAGCTAACTATTCCTCTAAGCTTCTCTAAGCTATAAAGTCCTTTTATACCTAGGTATAGAGCTATAAGAGTTACTAGGGTAGTCTACTACTAGCTAACTACTCCTCTAAGCTACTTAGCTATCTAAAGAAGAGTTATATAGCTAGGATAAGGGATATTAAATTCTAGACCTATAGGAACTAAGAACTAAGAAGGCTTATAAGTAGGCATTAGGTACCCTCTAGATAACTACTAAGTAGCCTAGTCTGAGGATAGACTAGTTTAGAGAGGGGGGATCGTGTTATAAGCTAGGATTAGATCATAGGAAAAAGGGCTTATTTGTCACAAAAGGGGGTATGGTGCAGAGTGAAAGAGTTAGTATAAATAGGTATAGAGTCGTAACGTTCATTCTTCTCTAGCCCTCCAGTCTACTATATGAGGGTGCGTGAGGGCTAGAGGACTTATCTAGGGAGCTACCTAGTACCCCCTATCTATAGACTTCCCTAGGATAGCCTATTACCCGGGGTGCTACTTAATATTCCTATTCTATAGACTCCTAATATAGCCTGTTATCTGAGGTGCTACCCGGTATCCCCCTTCTATAGACTCCTATAGGGTAGTCCGATAAGTCCTTTTCCCTACGATCTCATCCTGGCTCGTGATATTATTAGACTACTATAGGGAAGTCTATAGAAGGGGAATACTAGGTAGCCCTTAGTTAATAGGCTATCCTAGGGAAGCCTATAGGAGGGGGGTACTAGGTAGCTCCCTAGATAAGTCCTCTAGCCCTTATATACCCTCACGTAGTAGGTTAGGAGGGCTAGAGAAGAATGAATATACGACCTGTTACCTATCTATACTAACTCTTTCACTCTGCACCATACCTGTTTGTGACATACTAATCTTGCTCTCCAGTCACCTCAACTTAAGGGACACAGGCAAATCAGGCAAGTCAAGACCACCTGGCTGCAGACCTTCTACAGCTCACTGTCTCTATTGCCGCAGCAGGATCCAGCGGCCTCAGACTTAGCAAAGGCGTTCTTAGACGTCTTGTCAACGGCGACAATCGAGGGCGGCACCCAGAGCGCCGGGTTCTTGAAGAAGTTGGAGGCCCTGATCATGACACCGACAGGCTCAGCCGGCATGATAGGGAAGTCTTCCATGCGCGGGAAATGCGTTAGGCCGACCTGGATGTAGCAGACGATATCGGTGTTCTCAACCGACTCGTTCCTGTTCACCCAGTCCACAACGGTCTCGTTATAGGGGTGACCCTGCTCGCCGCTGGACTGACAAACATAGTCGCCCGCGGGGAACAGTTCATAGTCCTTGTACGGGGTGACCCACAGCGCCTTGCGCGCGAAGCCAGCCCGCTTCCAGACCATGCTTCCCGGCTTGGCAAGAATGGACGGGCAGTTATTGTTGAGGATTTTGTAGGCAACCGGCTTCTTCGCCACCGGGTTGATGCTGTTGGGGTTGACAACGTCCCAAGAGCGGCCCGTCTCGTAGCAGTAGTCGGCGCCGAAGGCATTCCGAAGAGGCGTCTTTTTGCAGTAGAAGCCGTTGCCGTACAGATTCCCGGGAGACCCGAGGGGTTCATCAGCGGGGACGGCGTCGTTTTGCAGAATTGAGTTGTTAGGACCATCGATCTCGGGGTCCACGCGGGGAGAAAAGATGTGCTGGTGGTTGTGGGCGTTGATGGCCAGGGCGACCTCAGTACCAAATGGGGCCGCGGTCTCGCTGGGGTGCGTGCAGTAGGTGTTGAGCATGCCCGTGAGCTTGATCTCCAGCTTGTAAGTGCCATCCAGGAGGAGCGTGTGATAGAAGCAATACTCATAGTTCGCAGCTGTAATGATTTGGGAAATAATGAGCTTGCGATCACGAGCTGAGATGACGGTACCGTCGCGGTAATCGGTATGCTTGTACAGCAGCCCATTGTCTTCCTCGTGGATACATATGGCATTCTTCACAATAGTTGCCTCTCCAGTACTCACGGCCGTGATGGCGTCCATGTAGTGGGTGACACCCTTGCAGTCGCACCCAAGCTTCAGGGAGTTGGCCATAAGTCCAGTGCCATACTCGCCCATGTCAAGGCATGCTTGCGGTGATGAGGAGGATCAGGGTTGCCGTAGGGTACGACCATTTCAACCACGCTGATGCGGTTGAAGAGGCTCCTCTCACGCCCCTCGTCGTCGATGCGGATGTCAGAAAGGACAATACCCTCACGGTAATTGAATCCAACATGCATTTTCAACCCCGCCCAGAAGAGCTCACTACCGGACACACGGAACGAGACTCCCTGAGGCTGACTGATGTCGATGGGCTTGAGCTTGCCCCCCTGGTAGCCGTTTCCAATAAAGGCGGGCAGGTAGTTGTGCTCATCAAGAGGGACCTTTATACGCTCGCCATTCACAAGGCGAATGTCAACAGATAAGACTTCAGCCTTTTCAGTGTCGACGACAACCGAGAAGTCGAGCGGGTGGGCTTACTGGTTATCGTCAGGTGAATCGCGATAGTAGACGATTCCCTGCTGAAGACGGCAGTCAGTGCCCCAGCGATGATCGAAGCCAATGGCCCATGCATCGATGAAGACCTTGGACATGTCATAGATGCCGATTTCGCGGCAAGCCTGGATTACACGAGGGTCGCTTCGGGTGACGGTCTCGCAGATGTCGAGGTCCTCCAAAGTGAGTGTTGGAGCTACGTCCGAGACATCCTTCCAGGACTCGACCTTCGCGGTCTTTAGGTTGACAACGACCTCGGAGACCTGCGTGTTATCTTTATCAATAACGATGGCGAAGGCTCGGCGGTCCGGGCGAGGGCCACGGCCAGACTTGAAGCCTGCGTACTCGTTTTTCTTGGGTTCACGCAGAGTCAGGCAGTTGAACTTGAGGGTCTTGAGACTAGCATGGTTCTTAATGATCTTAGCAGCGCGCTGGATCTCTTCAATCGATAGCTGATCTACGTGTGGAAGACGATAGTCAACCCAACCACGAAGGTATATGACGATCCGTAAGTCGATTTACCCAGAGGATGTGATAAAGACTGAGTGGATACGTCTAGAACGGCGTCGTTGGGCTCTTCCCGGAAGACGGTGTAGCCGGCTAAAGAAGAGGTGTCTGCAATCATATTGGGTGTTATCTGGGCTGAGCGACTGTGCCATACGGTGGTATTTCTAGTTCAACCAAGGTCGACTGTTGGTGTGAAATGAAGTGAGGCCTGGAGGCTCGATGCTATCGATGAACAAGACGAAGTGTTAGTGAGCAGAGAAGGTAGAGGAGACTCTGGTTTGGGTCCTTGGAAAGGAGGAGAGGAAGTTCCTTGAAGACCAAATGCGCACATCTGGTACTTATAGCCGGTTGAAGTGAAGTCCGCCTGTATGGAGAAGTGACAATCGTACGAGGCCTGGGCTCAGCAGCAATCGTAATTATCCTGACACCAAACGTAAGATAAATTCAACTCTGCAACATCAGCTTAGAATCACGGCCTCATCCACTGCGATCCAATCGGCGTCAACTTTGCGCCTCCACTGACGCTGCTTCAGGGTGTCCTTGTACAACGAACCTCCACCTTCCAACCGTCATCTCCACCCCTCACGAAGCGCGTCTCCCTGCAACTCAAGTAGAGTACGACTTCCCCGGAGATTTAAATCTCAGAACGGCGTGAGCCCCACGCAGACATACCGAGAGAGCTTCAGAGCGTTTTCTGCCACCGCAGAGGTGTCACGAGCCAGGATGAGATCATAGGGAAAAGGGCTTATCAGACTACTATAAGGAAGTCTATAGAAGGGGAACACTAGGTAGCCCTCGGGTAACGGGCTATCCTATAGAAGTCTATAGAAGGGGAATACTAAGTAGCCCTCAGGTAACGGGCTATCCTATAGAAGTCTATAGAAGGGGGGCACTAGGTAGCTCCCTAGATAAGTCCTCTAGCTCTTATATACTTTTGTACAATAGACTAGAGGGCTAGAGAAGAATAAATATATAACCTTATACCTATCTATACTAACTCTCTCACTCTATACTATACCTATTTATAATATATTCTTCTCTCTTACCTATACTAATAGGGGTATAGACTATTAGAGTAGTATAATATATAATAATATAATACCTACCTGCAGGTCTACTAGGAAGGTAGGATCCCCTGCTAGATAGGAGCTACTAAATAGCTAAACTTAGGATGAGATACCTATAGATTAGAATAATAAAGAGGGTATTAATAAAGAACTAGTTAATTAACTAATAGAGGCTGAATTAGATCGTCTTATTAAGGAGGAAGAAAGGATAAGTTAACTAAAGCTTAATATTATTTATATTATATATTTAGATAATATCTTAATATTTACTAATAATATAGACTCCTATATAGAGGCAGTGAGATAAGTACTCACCTAGTTAGAAGCTAATAGCCTCTATACGAATACTAATAAGTATAAATTCATAAGTATAATGAAATATATAGCAAGTTCTATAATTAGAAGAGGACCCTATTATTTTCGCTGCCTATTCAGGATCTAACGGGTGATTAACAGGGGATAAGCGGATAAGCTCTAGATTAATAAAAAGTACTAAATCCATAATGTTTTCATACCTATATAATTAGAGCCTTTTCTTTTAGCTCAGCCGTCTTACCACGAGAAATCCTAATTAATAATAATAATAATATCTATATAGTAGACTATATTATCACCTATAGGGGCCCTAGATAGAACTATTAGTACTTTATTAAATAGAAGGGCTATAGCGAATTAGATAACTCATAGGAACTATAATATAATGTATCTATCGATTTATAAAACGACTATAAAGCCTAATTATAAGTAGAAATATCACGATCCCCTTATAATATAATAACTAATTCAATAGGTAACTAGTGGGTAGTTAGAAACAGGGCACGCCAGCTAGGTATCTCAATTATTAGCCTGAAGGCCCCTAACGAGGCGAAAGAGATAAGAAAATGCCTAAAGGCTACTAATGAGATAGAAAAGGATAAGAAATAGGCCTAAAGGTAACTATATACTACCTAGAGCTTATTAGCAGCCTACTAGGGGCGCTCCTGAAATTTTTAAACCTACTAGGCGTTAGCACCTATCTCCTTAGAGCTATTATCTTTACTACTAGATTTAGTAGTAATAGCCTTATAGTTCTAAAAGTATATCAGAAATACTAGATAAGTATTAGGGAGGTACTAGTAAGGCTTATATAGACTTATAACTTTATTATAGGAGTTAACTAATTCCTAGGTATATATAGCTTATAATTCCTATGCTTTAGTCTGCTTTTTAGCAAACCGCTCTATCTTAGTATAGTAGTAGTAGAGCTCCTTATATTACTTATATAATAATTTAGTCTATTTCTCTACCTCTTTAGAGAGGTATTACTAATAAGTAGTAGCCTCTTCTAAGATAGCTACTTAGTAGTCCTCTATCTCTATAGAGATCTTAGCCTCCTCTGCTTTATGCTTTTTAGATATAATATTAATATTATTCTTCTTAGCCTAGAGGGCCTTCTTAATTATAAGCTAGGTAGCGAGGATCTCCTCCTAAGTATAATTAGATACTAGTAGTAAGGCACTAGAGAGGTACTAGATAACCTACCTTATTCTTAGCATATTAGGCTTGAATATTAAGCTTAGAACTACCCTTATCTATAAGGCGCTTAAGCTTATTAGTAGCGCCTATTATATAATACGTAGGCTATAGGGAGTTAGTAGCTAAGTATTAGAAAACAATATATTAAACTTATATTAATATAAACTTTTCTATTACCTATTTTAGCATAAAATATATATATAAATTAGTAACAAATTCTAAAGCTAAAGCTAGTAAAGCACTAGATAGGCACTAGATAAGGACTAGGTATATACTATTACTCTCAAAGCAGATAATTAAGCTCGCGAGAAGCTTGATTTTAGGAATATTATCCTCAGGCAGCTCCTACTTCGCCTGCGCTAAGAGGCAGCAGCAGCAGGAGCATACCCGCAGCTCACCTGTTATAGGGATATAGGAAGCATCCAGGGTATTAGCGGGGAAGGGGGCGGGGTTAGCAGCAGCGGCGTTAGTATTATGAATCTGAAGAAGTAAGAGGAAGGATTTTAGCAGGGTGAAATTTCAAATAATATTTATACTTTTTAACTTAATACTAAAATTAGCTTTTTATATAGCTAAAAAGAAGATAATTCCTAGATTATTATATTATTTGACTTTATTTAACCCTACTATATATAGGGAGGCATAGAGTAACTACTAGATAATAACTAGCAACCCCCTATATAATAATAATAACCTCTTTTACCCCTAGAGGGAGAATATCTTTATTACCCCTATAAAGCTATTAAAAATATAATAATAAGTAGAAAATATAATAATTTAGAGAGCGAATTTAAAGTAATAAAAATAAGCCTAAATAATAATATATTTTAGTATAACTTTATAAAAGAAGGAATAACTCTCGCGAGGGAATTTAGCTATAGGTATCTAGATAACTATTAGATAATCCTAAACCTTTTAGATAGAGAGCTATAAGAATAGCTAGGGATTACTAGCTAATTACTCCTCTAAGCTCCTTTAAGTGCCTTTTATATAGAGAGCTATAAGAATAGCTAGGGTAGAGGATAGGTATCTTATTACTAGCTAACTACTCCTCTAAGCTTCTCTAAGCTATAAAGTCCCTTAATACCTAGGTATAGAGCTATAAGAGTAGCTAGGGTAGAGGATAAGGTATCTTATTACTAGCTAACTACTCCTCTAAGCTACCTAGCTATTTAAGAAAGAGTTATATAGCTAGAACTAGGGATATTAAATTCTAGACCTATAGAAACTAAGAACTAGGAAGGCTTATAAGAAGGAACTAAGTAGGTACTAGGTACCCTTGAGATAACTATAGAATAGCCTAGTCTAAGGATAAACTAGTTTAGAGAGGGGGGATTATATTATAAGCTAGGATAAGATTATAGGGAAAAGGGCTTATTAGACTACTATAAGGAAGTTTATAAAAAGGGAATACTAAGTAGCCCTTAGGTAATAGGCTATCTTATAGAAGTCTATAGAAAGGGGGTACTAAATAGCTCCCTAGATAAATCCTCTAGCTCTTATATAACCTTATATAGTAGACTAGAGGGCTATAAAAGAATAAATATACAACCTTGCACCTATCTATACTAACTCTCTCACTCTGCACTATACCCGTTTGTGACAAGAGGCATCGATACTAACTATGCATCTTTGACGACAGGCGCTGACGAATTACATACGTCCCGAAAAAGAGTCGCGTCAGTCATAGTTTGCGTGAAAATTCGTAGCATCTCTCAATGGAATCAAGATTCAACATACTCCGGAGGGGCTGCACGGAACCACGATGTCGGCGCCGTCCGCCCCTCCGCTGCATTCTAAGGTGGAATTCCTGCAGGAGGGATCTGGCGCCTCCTCCTCTCAGGCTTCAGCACCTTCGCACAGCAGCGCTCGGAGTCCAGAACCGGGGCAGAGACTCAACCAGGATGGTTGCCGGCGGCCGTTAGCGAAATCGGCAATCATAAGCAACACGAAGACAAAAGGAGGCGGTTTGGGCCTTTACGTTCATTGGAGGGTGCACCTGCTAAAATAGGAAAGAAAATCGACCACGCAGATCTTCTAACCAGGCTGATTACCTTGTTCCTTTGTATTCTCGGCTTCTGGGACAAGTCCATTGGCATGGACGTCTTAATTTGATTGAAGATCGAAGACTCGATCAGATGAACTTTCAAGTATGGAACACGGCCAAGTTGAAGGTAAGACTAAGACTTGATTTACAGCGAAAATCCACAATCTCTGTTCAATCAATCAGGCCTTTCGAGGAATTGGCGAAGTCATGACTTCGGTATTTTGCGCCTCAATGATCCGCACCTCAGCGTCCGCAGTCTGCAGATATTGAAGAGCTGGGCTCTGCAAGAAACGATGAAGTGATAGAACTGCCTGAAGTGGGCAAACAAACATCTCTCCATAAAGCTAGGTCTAATATATCTAGAGAGACTAATTATATAGGTAGGGGTTGCTAGGGGAGAAGGTACCCTAGCAGTTGACCTACCCCACGTTACGTAATAACCCCTGGTCTAAAAATAGGCAACGTCCTCGTTGCGAATAAATAAAATAAATAAATGAAATAACTAAAACTAAATAAATGATCTCATATTAATCATATTATAACTCTATCCTTCTTTATATATATTTATAGTTCTAAATCTATACCTCCTTATCTTAGGTCCCTATCTATTACCTTTTACTATTGAATATCTATAGGGTATTCTTTAGGTTACTCCTCATCCTATATAATCTATTAAATTGGTATAAAAGGTATAGATTAAATAAACATTTAATTATCTTATATAATATTATTATTTAATAGTATAGCGCTTTAGCTCTCTTCTTAGATAGTAAATAGGGCGTCTATAGAATATATATTATTAAATCTCTAGTTTAAAGTTCTAATTATCCTAGTTAGTAGATAAGGTTTCTATAGTCTATATATTATAAGGTCCTAGCTAGTTACCCTATAGATCTTTGTTACTCTAATTATTATTAGCTTATTAATTAGTTATATTACCCGTTACCTTACTTTAAGGAACTATTACTCCAGTTATTATATCCTAAGTTATTAGTAACTTATAATTAGATTAAGTAGCTTTTAAGGCATATCGAGCTATATTAATCTATACTTTAAGATATAACTAAGCTTTTAACTTACTTTTAGATCCTATAATAATAACGCTATACTAATCGGGCTAGATATTATACTTTATCTATCTATAAGTATAATAGGTACTAGTAGAGATATAAATAAGCTATTTATTACTAGTAATCTTATCCTCTTATTACTAAGTAGTAGTTAGCTTAGTAAGTAGGTTAGAGTCCTATTAATATATATTAAATATTATCTTAACTAGGAGAAGTATATAATAGAAGAACTCGTAATAAGGGCCTTAATATAGCTTATAGAATTTTAGGTATATAGAAGCCCTTTTAGACTAGTTCTATAGTTAGTTCTCTACTTACTTTTCCACTTATTTCTTAGTTTCCTATCTATATTTAGTCTATATATAGCTATTATAGAAGTAATATTAATAGAAAAGTATATAGCCTAGTCCTTTAAAGGGTTAAGTAATATTAATATATTAATAGTTAAAGTACTAGTTCTAGTAATTAATAATAGGGTTAGATATTATAAAGCTAGCTTATAGGGCTATATTATTAACGTTCTTAGCCAAGTTATATATATTAAGGATTATAATTATTACACCTCTTATATAGGTTATAGCGATTATTATATATAGGGCGTTATTAAGGAATCCTAGTAATTCTAAGCGGACTATATTAAAAATAATAATATTAGCTTCTACTAATATTAAGTTATTAACCATCCTAAATTAGACGCTACTCTCAATAAAGTAATTAGCTTTACTCTTTACCTATTTATATTTATAAGCCATTAGTTAGGTAGAATAACTTATAATTACTATCAAGTTACCCTACTTATTATTAGATAATATAGATAGGAGGCTCCTTATAAATAAGATAAAGATTAATTAGAAGGTATAGTTTTAATTTATAATATTAATTTTAGATATACTAACCTTCCATATATCGCCTATAGTTATATTAATAATAAAACTATTTATAATAGGCTTATTAAAGTAAAATAGTTTCTTACCTAGATCTCTAAAGAAGTTAACTATGTTGTTCCTATTATAAATAATATTATCCTTCTATTATATAGGTTTTCTATATCTTATTTAGCAATCCTACTATAGTTCTAGTAGTTAATAAGAAAGGTAGTAGCTAGGGCTCTAGCTATCTATATTTAAGAAAGGAAAGATGTAAGGTATTAAGAAGAGAAGGAAGCTTTATAATCCTAGTTATTATATACCTTGGATATTAATCTAAACTAGACTATATCTCCTATTATAATAATAAGCCTAGGGTTATAGTATAATAATACTATTTACTATTACACTTCTAGTATATATCCCGCCTTATTAATAAAAATAGTAGATAGTAACTATATCTTATCATCGCCTTTACTATAGATAGCTATATAATTAATAACTACATATATTATTGCGATAATAAATTATACTTATAGTAATACTATTACAATTAGTATATTTAATTTAGTAATAGCGTAGGTCTATTTATCTAGGGTCTATCTAGACTTATCTCTTAGATCTATTCAAGTTTAAATATAATATCCTTATTTTCCTTTGCTTTTTCTATTATAAATAAGTACTCTATAGCTGAGGAATCTAGATTTACTAAAGAGTATTTATAATCCTTCTAGTTATTAGCTATATTTATTAAGTTCGTAATTATAGGGATAACCCTACTAATATTAACTTAAACTTTATCTAGGTTATTATATTAACTATAGCTTATAATTACTACTATAGTAGCTTAGTAAGTATAGAAATAGTAGATATCCTTAGGATTATTAAGTACAAGTTTTAACTTAGTAATAGTATTATTATAAAGCTCGTTAGAATATAGTAACTAAACAGCATTAATAGAGTTATTATTACTTAATACTAATATAATCTTAAGTATAGCTAATATTCTCCCCAAACCTAGACTACTACTAAATATAAGTAGTTAAGCTAGGTAGTGCTATAGCGTTATAATTAGTATATTATATAGTAGTTAGAAATTTAATTATTAAAGTTTTGATAAGTCCTAATAGATATTATAATACTAGGTTATAGAGAACTTCGAAATAAAATACTAGATTATATTCTAATATAAACCTTTAGGAGCTATAAATATTCTAGAAATTACTATTATCTTAGCCTTAACTATATCTTATAAGACCTTAGTATATAGAGCTATTAATATTAGCTAATATAAAAAACTATTACTAAATATAATACTAATTAATTATTTAAAGCTAGTACTATTATATAGGTAATTAATAATTTCTCATTAGGAAGGGAAAATAGCTAGTAGTAGTTTAAAACCTATTAGTATTACGGGCTACGCTACTGCTAGCGTCTGGGCGGTGCTGCAGACCCTAAGAATTCTGCCCTTAATAACTGCTCGCGCTTAATATTCGCCCTATATCTGCTTTTCTATTATATAGGGAACTTCCTAGAAAACTTTCCTTCCTTAGCTTAGATTATTATAATTAAGGTACCTCTAAGTTAAATAAACCCGGGCTAGCTCCTTATATATCTAAGCTCTCTCTCTCTACGCCCGCCTTGCTAGTTATATAGTATAATAGATAGTAGGTAGGAAATAGAACTTGCTATACTTATGGTAGCTAGTCTAGAAGTACTACTAATAGGTAAGGAAGCGTTCGAAGCAATTTATATAATAATTAATAAGCTTAGCGACCGACTCGATAGCCTAATAACTATATAGTAGCTTAATAATAAACTAACCGCAGAGCTCTAGCAAGATATAGCAAGTAGCTACGCCCTAGTGTTACTAATACTAACCCCGTAGCTAGAGATTACCTAGGAAGTAGGCGGCGCTTAGCAATTAAAACCCCTTCCTTACCCCCCTAAGTTCAGAGGAAACTATAATAAGTATGCTATATAGGTATAATAGATATATAATAAAGTTAGAATAGACTAGGACTTCTACCTAAGTAATTAGGAGGCCTAGTATCTTATTAACTCCTGCTTAGAACCTAAAGTATAGCTAGTATTTATAGCCTTCTATAGCTTAGGGGGTAGTAATAGCTTATTTAAGCCGGATGCCTTCTTAGTATACCTAGACTATACTTATAATAACCCTAATATTATAAGCAAGGCTCTCGGAAGACTCTCGGAGCTTTAAATAAAGCATAACAAAGCCTTCGCCTCGTTCCTACCCTGCTTTAAACGCGCTATTGCAGAAGTAGGTAGCATAATATAGCTAAATAGCGTCTAGATCGACTACCTATATAGGGTACTATCTTATAAGCTCCTCGACTATCTAGTTAACTACCTAACCCCCTATAAGTATACTAAATATATTAATCTTATATAAGATATTATATAGAAGCTAGAGGGATTGCATTATATTCCTAATGCTTTATACTAGCTTATAACTTTTAGATTAAGAGCGTTACCTACTAGAGTAAATATAGATAGGGATACTAGGATAATAGGGTTAGTATATACCTTGCGCGAGGGTATAGGTAAAGGTTCTAATAAAGAAATATACTACTATTTTAAGTATAACTAGATTACTTACTTATAAAAAGACTACTAGAAGGCTAAGAAGTTAAAAGATAGTTCTAAAGTAGCGAAAGCTATTAAGGAAATAATATATTTAGACTTAGGAGAGGTTAAAGGCAAAGAGGACCCTTCTAACTTAGGAAATAAATAACCTTAGTATAAAATCAGATATTAGGGATAATATAGAAAGAGCGGGCTAGTTAGGAATAGTTCTAGTTAGAACGTAATATAAGCAGGCCTTCTATAATATTAGTAGTTAGAGTTAATAAAGGTACTCCTATTAACGCTTTAATAGACTATAGATATAATATCTATATAATAGTAGACTACTAATACGCCCGCTACCTCTATTTACTATATATTAACTACTAAGCGTAGTAATTATAAAGCTTTGCTAATAACTTAGCTTAAGCTATAGCAAAAAGCGTAGCTATATTATACCTCGAGATTAGAAGCTACGTATAGCAACTCTTCGCTTATATAGTAAAAGGACTAAATACTAACCTCTTCTTAGGGAAGCTATAAATAGAATAAAACTATATTATTTATAATATAATAGAGAAGTAAGTATACTATAGGAAGGCGGGGGTTACTATTACCCTTTAAGGATAAGAAGAACCCTAGAGAGTAAGGGAGATCCGGGAAGCTTGCTAACCTAATACTACCTTATTTATAGCGATCTACTAGAGGGTTAATAAGAGCTAGCTATCTAGGCTAGAAGCGGGAATATAGGTAGTAAGCTTAAGAAATATTAAAAAAATACTCGAGGTAAAGAAACTAGAAGACTATTTAGAGAAACTACTATAATACGTTCGTAACGAATTCGTAGAGCTTTTTAAGCTAGCTAAGTTATACCTCCTACCCCTAAGTTATCCTAATATAGATTACGAAATCTACCTCGAGCATAATACCTCTAGCTAAGAGGCGCCCTTACCCTAGGGACCCCTCTATAGTATATTAAGAGAAGAGTTATTAGTATTAAAAAAGATACTTATCGACCTGCTCGATAAGGGCTTTATTTAAGTAAGCAAGTCTCCTGCTAGCGCGCTTATACTTTTTATTAGGAAGCTTAGCAGAGGATTATAGTTTTATTATAACTACTAAGCGTTAAATATAATTACTAAGCGAGACTACTACCCCTTACCCCTAATTTAAGAGACCCTCTAGAGGGTTAGTTTAGCGAAGTAGTATACTAAACTAGATATAATAGTAGCCTTCTATAAGATTTATATAGCAGAAAGATACTAGGAAAAGACCGCCTTTTGCACGCGATATAGGCTCTTCGAGTAGCTAGTCTATCTATTTAGATTAAGCAGAGCCCCTATAATATTCTAATAATATATTAACAGCACGCTCTAGGAGTTCCTTAATAACTTTATAATAATATATATTAATAATATATTAATCTATAGTAGCAGCTCCCGAGCGGACTATAAGCAGAAGGTATATAAGGTTCTCTAGGCTCTCTAAGAAGTTAGTTTTAACTTCGACCTAGCAAAGTATAAGTTTTCTATAAAAATAGTAAAATATATAGGATTTATTCTAAAAGCAGGCGAGGATATTACTTATAATATAGAGAAAGTATAGGTAATTATCGAATAGGAAGCGCCTATTTTAGTAAAAGGATTATAAAGTTTCCTAGGGTTTGCTAATTACTACTAAGTATATATATTAGAGTACTCAGGGGTTATAGAGCCCCTTACCCTCCTAATAAAGAAGGGAGCGCTATTTATCTAGGGTAAGGAATAAGAAGACGCATTCTAGGCGCTTAAATACTGCTTCTAAACTATACTAATATTACGTTATTTTAACCTATAAGCTCTAATTACTATTAAGATAGACTACTCAGGGTTCGCTTTAGGGGGGGTACTAACTTAAGAAGATATATAAGGATAGCGCTATCCCGTTGCTTTCTATTTATAGAGGCTAACCCCTACCTAATATAACTATCTAATCTATAATAAGGAGCTATTAGTAGTAATTGCTTATTTAAATATATAGGATGCTAAGCTAAGAAGCTACCCTAAGTTTAAGTTCCTTACTAATTATAAGGGCCTCGAATACTTTATATAAAAGTAACGTTTAATAGAATGCTAAAATTGCTAGGTAGAGTAGTTATTAAGGTATAATTTCTACTTAGAATATTAACCTAGTTGCCTAATAGCTATACCTAATATGCTTTTATATTATAAAAAAGATGCCCTAAAAGGATAAGAGGACGAACGAGAGAAAGGGAGGGTAATATAAATAATCCCTAACTCCGCCCTAGGTAAGGTAAGGAGGATAGTAATAGTTAAAGCCCTTATTATAATAGTATTCGAGGATCTAGCCCTTTAATATATA
This sequence comes from Colletotrichum sansevieriae, assembly GCA_026260285.1. Taxonomy (NCBI): domain Eukaryota; kingdom Fungi; phylum Ascomycota; class Sordariomycetes; order Glomerellales; family Glomerellaceae; genus Colletotrichum; species Colletotrichum sansevieriae. Next base: position 75,898 of record JAOQIF010000363.1, read on the forward strand.
TAGAACGAAGCGTAAGCAGAAGATAACTAATACTAAGGGGCTTATTCTATAGTAAAAAGGGGCGACCGAAGCTTCCCTCCCCAGCTAGGCCTAAAACTATAGATTACTAAGTAAAGTATTAACGCTCTTAGCTAATTAATATTCAGAGACTAGATCTAGGTACTAGGATTAATAGATAAAAACTACCCTTAGAACGTACTTCGAACGTAGTTAATTTAGAAGTATTATAACTTAGTAATAATAGGCTACCCTAGTCGGAATAACACCCTAGCTATCCTAGCCTAGCAATACTTCTAGCTAGGGCAGTCCTCTATAGTTCGCTAGTTTATAAGAAACTACAATAGCTATAAGCGTAGAACGATTTAGCAATAAGCGAAATATAGGCTTTTTCAACCCTTCCTAGTAGCAGAATAGCTATATTATAATCTTGCTATAGATTTTATTATAAACCTCCTATATATAGTGAAAATAGGGTCGAGATACCTCTAGGTAATAGTTAATAAGCTCTCTAAGATAATAACCCTAGAAAGGATACCTTCGATAGATATAGAAACATATATAGAACGCTTAGTAAACTACTATTACTAATTCTATAGTATACCGAAGTTAATTATTAATAATAGGGGTAGTAACTAGACGAGTCGGTTCTAGCGACGGTTCTGCGCGCTTATAAAGATCGAATAATATTTAAGCACCGCCTTCTACTTATAAATAGATAGAGTAATAGAACGTTTTAATTAAGAGATCTAGGTAGTCCTATCGATAATAGTTAACTTCGCCTAGGATGACTAGGAGGTTTACTTACCCTCCGTTTAACTAGTAATTAATAGCTATAATATAGCTACGACGGGAGTAAGCCTATTCTTCTTTACCTATAGATATTATATTAACCTAGTATTAGTAGTATAGCCTGCGCTAGAGCTATCGACCTTATGTAAGTTAGCTGCTAATAAGTTTATTAGTAAACTAAAGTCGACTATAGAGTTAGCCTAAGTAGCTATTACTATAGCCTAATAGATTATAGAATAATTAGCAAATAGTAAAAAGATGCTAGTAGAACGCTACGAAGTAGGCGATAAGGTCTAGCTATCGCTAGCTAACTTCTATATAGAGAGACCCTATAAGAAATTAGATTAGCTATACCTAAAGTATAAAGTAACTAGGGTAATCTTATTAACTATAATCGAGTTAAACGTTCTAGGTAGGGTTTATAACTAATTTCACGTTAGCCTACTATACTATGCTATAAATAACCCCCTCTTAAGCTAAGAAGTTAATAATCTCTAACTACTCCTGATTTTCGAAGATAAAGAGGATAAATAGGAAGTCGAGTCTGTTCTAGCTGCGCGCTAGAAGCATATAGGTAGGGGTAAGCGTTACGAGTTATTAGTTAAATAGATAGGGTATAGTTAGCCTACCTAGGAGCTCCTATAATTATTCTAAGATAACTAGGTAGTAGATAAGTATAAAGAAAAATATAGCTTAATACATAAGAATAATAGCAACCCCTAGTATGCTATGCTATAAGCTAGGTAATAGTTAATAAGCAGGGGTAGGATAGAGGGATAGTAGCTAAGTAATTTATAATTAGAGGAGTAAGTAGAAAATAAGAGACTTTATTATAATATAAGGCTATAAGGAGGCGGAACGAGACCTAGGCAGGCCCTAGGTAGGCAGAAGGCAGGCGGATAGCGGGCAAGCAGGAACTATAGACCTAGGAAGATAACCCCTTACTCCTCCTATTCTTTATAAGTAATAATAGTAGTATTAATAAGCTAAGAAAATAGGTTAGATTAATCTATTAGGAACGGGAGAAAGGTAGGAATAAGATAAACTTCGCAAAAGACCTTAGCTATATCTAGGTAAGCCTAGGTGAAGTAGTATATATAAGATATTATAGTATTTTATATTATAAAATACTAGTATATACTATATTACATACCTATATACTATATAGAGGTATATTATATAACACAGTATTATTAATACTGTATATACTGTGTATAGAAACCTCTAGAGAGCAGTAGAACCTCGTGGAAACTGCTAGGATTCTAGCCTCTAATAAGGTTAAACCTTATATATAATAAGGTTACTAGCTTGCGTAAGCTAGTAGCTATATAAGGAAATAAGTGGGGCTTGATTTCTAAGCAGCTTATGCGTTATAGAAGGTTCTAGATACCTTACCTCTAGTATAAATAAGAGGTAAATCCCTCCTAGAAACTCCCTCTTTGAGATAGCAATGATAAATACTATTACTTCTTTTACTATTACTATTATTACCCCTGCTTATATAACGATTATATAACCTACCGACTAACAGGTTATAAGCCTAGCTTACTAAGCTAATAACAATAATAATAACGATAACGAAAAAACGAACGAACGAAACGAGATTCGAACCTCGAACCCCTTAATAAAATCCGAGAAATCCCTGAATAATATCCGAGATATATCCGAGAAAAGTCCGGGCAAGGCTTGAATAATGCCGAGAAATATCCGAAATCCCCGAGATATATCCGAATACTATCCGAGAAATATTTAAGAAACTCTTAATACCTAAGAGCTTTATTCTCTATATATAAAGGATTTTTTCCTTAATACTTGAGAAATTTATTCTCTATATATAAGAAGGACCTATTTTCCTTAATACCTTAGAGGTCTAGTCTCTATATAAAAAGGATTATTCCTTAATACTTTAGAGATTTAATAAGGACCTAATATCCTAGGGATTTATTCCCTAATATCCTAGGGATTTACCCCTTAATAATATCCAAGGGATTTATTCTCTATAATATTGAAAGATCTATATCTTAAGGGTTTATTCCCTATTATACTAGAGATTTATTTACTTTAGAAATATCTTAATATCTTAAGGAATTATTCCTTACTCTCAGGAATTTATTTCTTATAATACTAGGGATTTATTTCCTATAATACTATATATCTATTTCACATAAAAAATAGGAATCTATTTCCTATAATATTAGAGATTAATTCTCTATAATGAAGATTTTTATCTTTTATAACCATAATAATCTTAAGAGATCTTATCTCTTTAAAATAAAAATGATAATATATAATAATTAATAAAGGAATATATTTCCTTAATATAAAAAAGGGATTCATATTTTCAATATAAAGGACTAATATCCTTACTATAAAGGGATTTATTTTCCTAAATATAAAAAGAAAAGGATTTATATCCTTAATAATAGGAAGGGATTTATATTCTTAATATTAAAAGATTTATATCCTATATCCCTAATAAAAGAAAATAGGGATTTATATCCTTAATCTTAATAAAAAGGTATTAACTGCCTTTACTGAATTTTCTAATATAATAAATAATAATAACAATAATAAACGAATAAAGGAATTCGATACTGATGGAGGTCTCGAATTTAATAATAAAAGAATAAAAGCAATATATACTA
>JAOQIF010000364.1:0-79226 GCA_026260285.1 Colletotrichum sansevieriae
CCCCCCCCCCCCCCCCCCCCCCCCCCCCCCCCCCCCCCCCCCCCCCCCCCCCCCCCCCCCCCCCCCAGCGCGCTAGGGTCCCCATGCCACGCCGACCGCAATAGTAGGAGCAGTCCGCTTAAGATAGGCCTAGCTAGGGCTATAACAAAGGGGGGGGGGGGGGGGTAGGTTAGCACGCTAGGGTCCCCGCGCTACGCCGCCCACTATAAAAGGGAGCGGTCTACTTAAAATAAGGCCTATATTATGATATTTATACGGAATATAAGGAAAGGCTTTATAATACCCTCCTTCTCTAATACCTTATATAAGTAAGCACACTTATTTATATTCTAAGTAGTTAAAATAGCTAGTTTCTTATCCTCTATAAGCTAAATAAGATATTTAGCTTTATTAAGCTAAATTATAAAAAGGAGGTAATTATAATATCGCGCTAGCTAATAATAAGTATACTTATAGGAGTAATATATATAATCCTTATTATTATCTCGCTTTATTATAGAGTTTTTAGTAATAGGTTTAGATACTCCTATTAATATAGTAAATATACTTATATAAGCACTAGGCTACTTTAACTACTAAGTAATAATGGCGCTAAATATTAAAGCTACTTTAATAAGGGTATATAGCTTTATACTAGTTTATTTAGCTATAATAACCTTAATAAGGGCGTTATATACCTATATAGGCGCTATATACCTATTAACTACCTTAAGGAAGCGCTTAGTTATAATAACCCCTTAGATTTTAAGGATCTTAAGTAACCTCGCGCGCTAGTATATAGTATATTATTACTAGTATAAGATATATAATAATATAGAGGTATTTACTTACTCTAGAATATAAAAGTATTTATTTTAAATAGTAATAACTATAGCGAGGTTTATAGGGGTAATTAATTATTTAAGCACTTATATAAGGGATTATAGGGAGGTATTCTTAATAGCTATGAGGTTATTTTAAATAATTACAAGTAATAAGGGGTTAATACTATAATATATAAAGTTCTAGATATTATAATAGCTACTAAGGAGGGACTTCTAGGTCTCCTTAGTAATATTATAATTAGTTATATATATATAGTATACTTATTATAAACGTTATTGATTATAAGAAGTAGTAGAGGTAGAGGCTTTATATTATTTAGGTTTTAATATATATAGCGCTCTACAGCCTATTTATTATATTTATAAATATAGGTCTCTTAGGCTTCCTTATTATACTATATAATAAGTTTATTAATTATTAGAGGGCACGCTATATAGTATATAAGGTTAGAGGTAGTTTTACTACTTAGGTTAATATAGTCCTATATACCTACTTAAAGGGCGTAGAAATAAAGCTATAGATACTAGGTAGGCTAGTCGCGTAGCTTAGAGAGTTTATAAGTATATACGCGTAGCTAGGTAGTAGAGGGGTTAGGTTAAAACGCTATATTAGTAACGGAGAGGGGTTAAAAGGAGGGCTAAAAAGAGGGCTAGAAAAGAAGGCAAAAGGAGGCAAAAGGAGCGCTTAAAGCTATTATAGCACGTTAGGGGTCGCGTAGGAAAGGCATATAGCAAGCGAAGGTTCGAACTAGCTAAGAGCTAGGCTTATAACTATTATGATAGCTCTAAGCGCTCAAGAGAAGGGTTATTATAAATAGGGGTATATAGGACGAAGTCTGCAGTGCTAAGGGAGTGTATATTATTTATATCGATATATCTATGGGAAGAAGTCGCTCTGAATAGGGGTGCGCAGCCCGAAGGGATATATATACCCGCTTCGGAGCGGGTGGGACCGCGCGTGACCGCGCATATGGGCCCCATCCCGCACAACAATATTACGCGGCTTTAAGAAGCTTACATATGTTTCGATGGTGTCTGTAAAATCCTTCCGGCTTATTAGCTCGATTCGGGACGCACGCCGTCTGTTGGATTCAGTAGCCCTGTTCGCAGTGCATGATATATTGATATTGTTATTAGGTCCTTCCCCGTAGTTTCGGGTAAGGGCATTCTACGTCTTATATATATATAGTATACTAAGGAACTTCCTATATCTTTATTATAGCTATAGACCTTCCTATATTATTTAATATACCTTCTCTAATAAGGCTATTTAGACTTTACTAAACGTTATTAGATAATACATATTCTATGCACTTATTACTAAAGTCTCTATAGTATTATTTATACTTAAATATTATTATTAATCTCTATTATTCCTCCTCGTTATAAGTATATTAGTATTTATAGCTAATTTATATACATATTATCTCTCTAGGATTATTATTATTAGGGATATTAAAGTATATATTATAAGGATTTATAATCTTCCCCTTAGTATTAATAATCAGGTATATATAAGTAGCCCTTTACTCTATATTAACTTCTAGTCTTTAGTAATATATAGCTCTATTATGATCTATAATATCATTCGGCGAGGCGATAATAAAATAACCTAATAATATTTTATTAATACTAGTATAAAAGAGGGTTATAATAGGTTTTATTTCCCTCGTGAATATATTTCCCTTTCTTATTATACTTATATACTCTAAGGTTAATAATAATAAGTAATACTTAAAAATAAAGTTATTGATCTATAAATTAATTAATAATTATTATTATCTTATAACTTACTTTATAAGTTATTCTTATAAAAGCCTAGCTAAGTCTTCTAATAATTAATTATAGACCTAATTAATTTAGTTATTATTATAGTTACTCTGTATTAGATTTATCTATTCAGTAGAATTTATATATTTCTTTAAAGGTATCGAGGGGCTAAGAGCCACGGTTAGGTTAAACTAAATAGTAGAAGCACCCAAAAGGTAGGTTCTATATTATTACGCTACTTTTGCTTACTTATTTTAAGGTCCTTCTTTTCTAGCCTTTAGCAAGTATTTACTAAGTCTTTACTATAAGGGTTCTATACCCTAGACCTATAGGCCTCTCTATCCTTTTAGCTTATACTAGCTAAGGTATCTCTAGCTTCTCTAGCCTAGGTATCTAGTCCCTTATAATTATCCCCCTTCTAATTATAATAATCCCTACTATAAGGTTAGATATTATAAGTTAGCCCTCTATTATTATCCTTCTTAGCTATCTAGGGTAGGTCCTAGTCCTTTATTATTATTGCTATTATCTAGCGTAATAACTATTTGCTATATATTTACTAAAAGATAATAGAGCCCTTAGAGCTATAGATATAGTAGCTAAGCCTATAGTCCTATTCCTTATAGTTCCTCTCCTTTTAGGCCCCTTTTATACCCTCTATCTAGGGCTATTCTAAAGGGATCCTATTATTTTCTTTTAAAAGAGAATAGTTATTCTTATAGTAACTTCGTTTTTATTCTCCTATTATTCGCCTTTTATCTAGTAAGTACTCTCTTATACTATGCTCTTATAATAACTTCATTTTTTATCCTATTATCCCACTTCTAAATAAGCATATCACGAGGCTATTAAGTAGGTTAGATAGTAACTACTATTACTAATTCACTATATCTACCTCCTAGTAGGTAGCACCTACTATAGTAAATAATTACTATTCTTTGCTATCCGAAGTTATATCTACTTTTATAATAATTTAGTAAGATCTCTTTAGCTATTTATAAAATAATAGCTTTTTCCCGCCCTAGGGTTAGTTCTTTTCCCTCCTTATTATATTATATTATTTAATAACTACTTTTATATTATCTAAGCCCTTTATTAAGCCTTTATAGACCCTTTATAGGATCCTTCCTATCTTTTAATACTTCCTTAACTATTATAAGTACTAAGAGCCTTATTAGCTAACTCCTCGCTAAGTATAGCCCTACTAAGTCCGAGCTTAGTAATAGTAACTATTAGTATAACTAAGCAGGTAGTAGCGAACCTTATATTAGCTGCGCGGTATAGCTCCCTAAGAATGCCTAGGTTGTTTATGCTTATTAATATAATAGTAATTATATATATATAAGTTATACTAGGTTTATAATATTAAGTGCTATAGGGTGAGTTTAGCAATCATTTAGAGAAGATATAGGCTAACTTTTCCTATCTCTAGATTCCTACTTATCTTATTAGTATTACTTATTTCTATTAGAACTAGGTTAAGTATTATATCTATATAATTACTACTAGTTAGTATTAATAGCATAAGATCTTTTATATCTTTATAGCTATAGAGCAGGGGTAAGAGCTTCACTAATACCTCTATAACTAGTTAGTAAACCCTACTAGCCTTAAGCCTAGTACTAACAACTATAAGAACTAACTACTCACTATAGGTATAGAGGAGAGTATAGCTTCATATAACTAGGCATATCTATAGGTTTTGCTTAAGGTAGGTTTTACCTTATAGTTAGTCTTACCCTTTTATTATTCTAATATATATTTATAAGCAGCTTGCTAAGGTAAGGATGAGGTTTTAGTTAAGGAGATTATAGTATAGCTTAATAATACTCTCCCTACTTACTTATATAATAAGACTTATATCTTTAAGTAGGCTACTTTTCTTAATAGGTTTATTAATATCCTAATAATATACCTTTTAAAGAGTAATACCTATATATCTATACTTCCTTTATAAGAGCTTTTAAAGATTTAAGGTTCCTATATGCTTTATAATACCTATTACTAAGCTCCTATTACTATCTTTAAGGTTATTAGTAGTAGCCCTACGCCTTAACCTAGTTCTTATAAGAAGATTAGTAATAACTTAGTAATAGCTTAGTAATACTAGGTTTATAGTAGCAAGGAGGATAAGTCCTTAGGTATAGAGGATAGTAACTCTAATAATACTATAGAGAGTAATAGTTAGAGTAGTAATAGTAGTATTACTAATAATAGCGATGAGGATAATAATAATAAAGAGGGTAATAATAATAATAATAAGTAGTAGTACTAGCAGAACTTCAGCAAATATATAGTAGAATTCTATAGTAATATAAGGTTAGATACTTATAGGGTTTATATTGCTTTTATAAGAGGGGGTTTTCTCTTAGTATTTCAGCTATCTTATAGTTAATTAACTTTTCTTATTACTCTATACTACTCGTTATCCTATTTATAATATAACTTATACTACTATTTCTTAAATCTAGCGAGGATTTATAAAGCATTTACTAAGTGTTCTTCAGGCTCCTAGGTATTATACTCTAGTAGCTAGCCCTTCTATTTAACTAAAGATAGGGGGTATATTAGCGCTTCTCTATATAATATGATATCCTTAACTTCCTATTCTTTAGGGTCTTCTTTAAGGTCTAGGAGCTACCCCTTAGTAAGCTTTTAGCTATATTATAGCTTAAGTAGAGTAATAGAGAAGATATTATATGCTCTGCTATACTTCTCTAGAAGTTATACTCTATAAGTATTAGAGCTTATAACTTCTATAACTAGTATAGGAATAAATCTTAGGGCAAGCTTTTGCTAACCCTTTATAAAATAGAAGTTCTTTATTAAGAGTCTAATAATATCTCTAATATTATATAATTATACTTTTCTTCTATTATTTATATTCTTAGCTTATACCTCTATTATATATTACTAATTCTTAGCTATTCTTTAGCAAACCTCTATTAGCTTCTAAAGCCTTTTATTAACCCCTTAGGTCCTGATCTTAATATTTAGTAAGTAGTAGTTAACTATCTAAGAGTAATATCCTATAAGGGCCTTAAATAGGGATATACTAATAGTAGTATATTTGCTATTATTATATAAAAATTCAGCTTTAACTAATTATATTACCTATTAGTTATATAAGCTTTTGCTAAACCTTATAAGATATATAGTTAAGGTTTAATATATTCTTTTAATCTAGCTATTTATCTATAGATACTATATAGTAGAGATACGCCCTTTTATGTCTCAGGCCTTAGTCTAGTCTCGCTAGAACTAGCTAGTAATTAGTTTATCTTAATTACTAATAATAGCCTTAGGTATGCTATATTAATACTTAATCTCTTAATATAGGATCCTTGCTAAAGCCATAGCATCTAGATGCTTAGTTATTACTAAGAACTATACTACTTTAGTTATTTAGCATATAACTATTAGAATTATATTATAAGTAACTCTATTATCTTAGTAACTTTCTAGTAAGCTACTTAAGAAGTCTAAAGAAATCTATTAGAATAGGTATACTAGTAGTTCTAGTACTTATAATAGCCTATATAGCTTATGCTATAGTATGCGCGCCCCTTAGCAGCATAGGCACTTAGCGATATATTGCTATATATCCTCTATTAAATATAGCTAATAAAACTTTTATAAGATTAGCTTAGCTATCTTATTTACTCCTATATACCCTAATCTAGGCGTATTATAGTAGTTCTTCAGGATTTTATAGCAGAGGGATCCCTCTTCTAGGATAATAAGTCTTCTTCTAAACCAAAGGATATTATTCTTATTAACTTAGTATCCTTAGTATTCCCTAGTATCTTAGCAAACCTTAGCTATAATATCTCTATAGAAGTAGTCTTTAGCTTATAATCCTCTAACTATCTATTTAAGATCTATGCCTAGTTATAGTATATAAGCTATTATATTCTAAATAAGCTCCCTTATTATAGCATATAGGATATACTATTCTAGTATAGTAACCCTAGCTCCCCCTAAGTCCTCTAGCCTATTGCTATTCTCTCGTAGAGCAGTTAGCATAGCACCTATATATGCTTTTATGCGGGTAATAGCGCTAATATGCATACTTATATGCAGTAGCTTATTAGTACCTATTATAGGGTAGTATTAACTTAAGGGTGAGGATCCCTTAACCTTAGAGCTAGCTCTCTAGCAAGGTTCTTATATGCTTCGCTAGATAGCTTAGATATAAGTTCTTATAATAGCTATAGTTCCTTTAAGCTTAGTAATATACTAGCAATCTATTACTAAAAGCTAGCTAATAAGCCTAAGTTTCTTTCTAAGGGTAGGAAGTATATTATCTACCTTAATATCTTCTATTATATAATTAGGGCGCTATAATAGTCTATCTACTAGATTAGTAACCCCTAACTTATACTAGATTTCAAAGTTAAATACTAATAGGTAGTAAACCTATTACGCGAGTCTTCTATAAATATCCTATATAAATATAGCAAGTACGCCTTTTAGTGCTATATAGTCTATAAGTATTATAAATTTCTCAGGGAGTCCTTATAGGTATTATACCTAGTAATCTAAACTTTTTATAATAATACGGAGTTCCTATTACCCTATAGCCTAGCGCCTCTCTATATCTAAGAGCTTCCTTAACTAGAAGGCTATTAGATACTAGATTATACTATGCTTCTATAAGAGCATGCTAGATATTACCTAAGCAGATATGTTAGTCTTAACCCTAGTTTCTAATACTAGGTTATAATATCTTAGTATTAGGGCTTTAGTAAATGCTCTCTAAAGTATCTTAAATATAGTCTATATCTCCCCTATCTAGGCGAAGGCTCCTAACTTCATGCTAGTCTAGCTTCCCTTGAGCGCGCTATTTATAGGGGCTATAATATAGGAATATCTTATAATAAACTTATAATAAAAGTTATAGAAGCTAAGGAATACTTAGATATCTCTAAAAGACTTTAGTACTAGCTATTTAATAACTACTTAGACTTTATCTAGGTCTATTTAAATACTATCTTAGGTAATATAGAACCCTAGAAAATCTACTTCTATCTAATAGAAGTTATACTTCTTTAGTTTTATAAATAGCTTAGTAGCCCTTAGGGAGCATAGGATAGTATAGAGGTCCTTAGTATACTATTCCCTTATATCTAAGTAGATTAGAATATTATCTAGGTATATAATATAGCAAGTATCTAAAAGGTTACTAAGTATTTAGTAAATATATACCTCAAAAGTTACTAGGGTATTTATAAGCCTAAATAGCATTATAGTATACTTAAAGTACTTATATTATATTCTAAATACTATTTTCTACCTATCTACTTTATTAATTGCAATTTAGTAGTATACCTCGCTTAAGTTAATCTTAGAAATAAACTTTGCTCTAGTAAGTCTATTTAGAAGCTGACTAATTAGTAGTAGAGGGTAATAGTTTTTTATTATAATTTTATTTAGTCCTTTATAATCTATATATAATTATAGGCTTCTATCCTTCTTAGGTATAAATAGCACTAGTACTCCTATGGAGCTAGTTAAGTAGTATATATAGCCTGCTGCCTCTATATCCTAAATATACTTAGCAAGCGTTTATAACTACTCTACTAATATAGAGTATATAGGTCTATACGGGGGTTCCTTGCTAGGTTCTAGTTTAATATAATATACTACTCCTTTTAGCTTTAAAACTTTCTTTATATTCTCCTTATTAAAAATATTAATAAAGTCTTAAAGTTCCCTAGGAATCTTCTTCTCTTGCTTATTATCTAGCGAATCTTTGCCTAAAGTCTCTATATCCTTCTTATTAGAGCTTATAATACTTATTAGATATATAATATAAGCCTATTAGCTATTCTCTATAATCTCTTAGATAATTACCTCTAGCTTAGCGAGCAAGAGGGGTTTATATAACTAAGTATATATATAGGTATCTATATAGATACCTTCTTATTTTATTAAGTTATTAGATAGAAGGATATCTCCTGCTCCTTTAGGGCGAGGGCTTATAATAAAAGCCTAGTAAGTCTTTTATAAGTAATTCTAATTATTTATAAAGAAGAATATAAGCTAGTAGACCTTATCTATAGGCATAGGCCTTCCTTAGAAATCTATTAATTAAGGGGCTATAATACTAGTAGCCTCCTTTAGTTAGAGTCTCTCAATAAGATCTTCTTATATAATATCTATTACTATATAGGTAACTATATTAACCTCTAGTTTAATTTCACTAGATACTTAGAGTACTAATACCTATCTTATAATAGTCTATCCTACTAGAACTAAGGTGATTTCTAGTATAGTACCCCTTAGGGTTATATCTACGCTTACTTATTTCCTAAGTCTTTAGTATTAGTTATACTAGGTATTATAATTATACTTATCCCGCCCTATCTTAGGTTTAGGTTCTAGTTACCACCTTTTAGCTATATATAAGTTTTATTATAATTAGAGGAGATATAGCTATACTTCTTATAGTTATAGCATTAGGGTCCCTAGGAGTTAGAGGATATACTACTAGCGCTAGGTATTATATAGGTATCTACTAAGTAGTTATTCCAGGATAGGGTCTCCAGGTAGTAGTTCCTTAAGTCTATTAACCTAGGGGGTTATAAGCTACTCTTATAAGGGTAGTCTAGAGAGCCTAAGTATAGTTACTTATATAACTTAGAATAGCTATTAGATATTCCTATATATATCCCTTCTATAATCTCCTATAATCTCTATATATATAGGGTAATAGTATATATATTAGTATAGTTAATATCCTGCTTAAAGAGTTTATCCTTTATAGTCCTAATAAGGCCCTAAAAGAAGGTATATGCTTTTATATAGCCTATGCTTAGCTTGCTAAGTGCTTAGTTAATAAACTCCTATTAAGCCTAATATATAATTAGTTTCTTATTATCCTTCTAATAGCACTATCTTAAAGTATTATAGTAGTTTTACTCTTAGAGCTTAGGCGTAATATGCTACCCTCTTATAAAAGTTCTAAAGTCTTCCTATTTAGGGCTAACCTAATTCCCTAACTTATCTATAAGTATTTACTAATAATTCCGCTATACTATTTATAGGATATACTCTATTATACCTAAAGCCTACTAGATATACTGGCTATTAGAGCAGCTAGGGTAGTATTTATAAGCCTCTTTAACTATAATAAGCTAATCTTCCCTTATTATACTAGTAGATTTGCTAGTAAAGTATATTATATTATAATTCAGGGGTTTTTTATAAACCTTAGGCGATTGCTTAGTAGGAGCTTAGTTACTTAATATAGTAGTAATTAGCTTATACTAGTTAGCTATTATAATTATAATCTATTATATTAGCACTTAGCTAGTTGCTTTATCTAGCCCTCTAGCTTAGGCTAGCCTATTAGCTATAGTTATAGATATCTAGCTTATTAGCCTATCCGGTCTATAGGAAGGGGTCTTATATTCCCTATTTTCCTATATACTTATTATCTAAGTAGCGAGTATTTAGCATAAGTAGCCTATTCTCTTCAGGGCCCCTAGCCTTGCTTAAAGCATAGCTTCTTACCTCCCCTTATTAGCTTATATTATCCTCTAACTACTCGCTAGGGTTAACTTCCTTATATAGGTTTATATAGGCTATTTCGCTCTACTCTTAGCGAATATTAGGTATAAGCTTTTTAGCCTAATTAATAAGTATTACTTAGGTATATAGTGTTATTATTATTACTAACCTTCCTAAAGCAGGGTAGAAGCAAAAGAATTATAAAGGTATTAAGGGGCTAAGAGCTATAGTTAGGTTAAAGTAAATAATATAAGCACCTAAAAGGTAGGTTTATTATTATTATATTACTTTTACTTACTTCTTCTATTATTCCTTCTTTTCTAGCCTTTAGTAAGTACTTACTAAGTCCTCGCTATAAGGGTTCTATACCCTAGACCTATAGGCCTCTCTATCCTTTTAGCCTGCGCTCGCTAGGGTGTCTCTATCACAGTCTTCCTACTAGCCTGGGGCTACAGTAGGGGTCGCTAAGACGGCGAGTGAAACAAGGAAAAGAGCAATATAAGCATAAATAATAGCAAATAGTATAATAGGTAACTATAGGTATATCGTGATATATTCTATAATAGCCGAGCCTTCTAAGCTTATCTGCTAGAAGTCTCCTACTTAAAGGATAGGCGTTAAGCCTAACCGTAGTTATATAGAATACTACGTAATAGCTAACTATATTACTAAAAGGCGTGTGATATATACCCCCTTTTTAAAAAGCAATTATCCTAATTATTATTACTATCGATCTAGGATATATATGCTTAATATTCCCTTTTCTCCCTCTTTATATCCTAATTACTAGAAATCACTATAGTATTATTAATTAGTTATTATACTAGTAGAGGAGTATATCGAACTTAGATATCTACTAGCGCTTAGCAGCGCTATTATTACTAGTATCGCTCGGCGCGAGTTGCTTATTACTAGTGCGCTAGAGACCCTCGATTATAGTATAGAGGTTTGCGATCTCGGTGCGAAGGCCTGCGATCTCCTTAGTCTTAACTACGTCGATAGCTATATAAATCTTATTAGTAACTGCCTGCTTAGATATGCTATCGTTCTTAAGTTTAGTGAGACGCTTACTAATAGCGTTAATATTAATAATATCTATATTAGCTATATTAGTCTCTATAGTATCGAAGCGAGGAAGGATTTCCTATCGGATGCTATTGATAATAATATTAATATTACTCTTAGCCTTATTAGCGAGGTCCTTTGCGTTTTTAGCATCCTTGCGGGCTAATAGGTCTATAGTAGTGATATTACTAATATTAACAAGTAGGGCGATAGAAAGGAGGTTAATATAGTTTATCGTAATAAGGTTACTAGTAATAATTCTATTAGTATAACTATAGGTATTATAAAAGTATATAGCGAGGACCTAGGTGCGACTAGGGAGAAGCTTGCTATAGGTATTATTATTAATATATATATTATATGCTTACTTGAGGGTATCCTAGATATATCTAATATAGAGGTTAGAAGATATATTCTCAGAAGGCTCGATACTATTAAGGATTTTCTCGATCTCCTCGATGAGGATAGTATTAGGATAGTATAGAAAGGCGTTATTAATGCGAGCCTTTGCCTTATCGATTTACTAGCGCTAGGCCGTAGGGCTAGGGTAGCCCTTCTTAGGAGTCTTATGAGGGGTAGTAGCTATAGTTTTAGCTAGGGTAGTCTCGTTAATATTAGCAGTAGTGCTAGTAATAACGCGGGCTAGCTCGGTAGCCTGGGTATCGTTATTCTAAATATTATTAGTATTATTATTAATAACCTCCTTATATTAGATCTTAGCATCTATAGCGAAGAAGTTCTTCTTAGCTACCTGTTTGCCCTTCTTATAGTCCTTATAGGACTTCTTCTTCTTAGTAGCAGACTTATAAGTCTTAACTAGAGTGCTGAGGTTAGTATTATAGTTACTAACTTAGTTATTACTACCCTAGTTATTACTACCTTAGCATAGGGAGATGGGGTTAAGCACCTCGTCGTTCTAGGAGTTAGCACCCTCGTCTTAGCTGCTACTATTATTAGATAGGTAAGAGGATAGGACCTCGTAGTTATTAGCTACTTCCTTGCCTTTAGAAACTATTATTATAGTAGTATTAGTTAGGCTAGCATTTAGGAGGCTATATTTAGCGGGTTAGGATAATATTATTGCTTATTATAAGAGGTCTATCGGATAATAATTAGCATATAGGAGAGAAATAAATAAATAAAAGTATAGGTATGCCTAAATAAAAGTAGGCAGGTATAGTAAATAGAAGGAAGGTATAGAAAAAAAAAAAATTTATAATAGGGGTTAGTAAGGAAGGCGTATAAAAGTTAGCACCCTCTGCTCCTTCCTATTTATTTTAATATAAGGTAGAGAGATTAAGGGAAGAGTAGTTAATAGTAAAAAATAGTAATAATAAAGGGAAAATTTATAATCCTAATATTGATTTAGGGTATATATATTTATTCTATTAAAAGGATAGGAAAACTATTTAGTTATATACGAGGTGCACGCCTTCTTATAGCTCTTTTAGTATCCTAGTCGAGGGGGAATTTAGCATTATACTTATTAATAATATTATTTATATTAGGTAATAGGGAGTCTCTTTATTCCTAGGTTTTATCTTTTGCTATAAAGCCCTTTTATTAGACGAGGTATTTAATAATAGGTTTATAACTCCTCTATAAGACTCTTTATTTAATAATATAATTAAGTTCCTACTCCTTATTACTATTAACCTTAATAGGTTTTAGTAGCAGAGTCTCGTAGTTAAATAGGTCTTCTCCCTAGGCTAGCTTATATAGCTAGGCTATAGAGAGGATTAGGTGAACCCGCTAGTGCTTAGGAATATCTACCTCATAGGCGAGAGGACTAATAATATGCTTAATTCGGAAGGGTCCTATCTATCTAGAGGTCTATTTATTATTATATTATCTTAGTAAGTAGAATCCTTTGCTAAGTTATATCTAGACTTCATCCCCTTTATTAAAAGTCACGTTAGTATAGTAGTTATTATACCTCTCCTTATATAAGGCGTTTGCTATATTAATAAGTAGTAGTACTTCCTTTTAATATATCTCCCTAAGGATAGTAAGGCTCTTAGTCGGGGCGCTCGTTTATATAACTATATTAAGGATACTTTATAGCTTAAATCCGAGCATAACCTCGTTTAGTAATTATCTAATTATAGTAGATAAGGAGTTATTAAGATTATACTATAGGGCAAGTAGTACGTTAGTCTATGGGATATTAGGGGATTTAGATATATAGAACTATATTATAATCTTAGCAGTCTGGTTTATTCTTTCGCTCTACCTATCTATCTAGGGGTAGTATGCTATTAAGAGGAGGAGCCTGATATTAAGGGTATTAAATATCATATACTATACTATAGAGATAAACTTAGGATCCTAGTTACTAATAATATAACATAGAATTCCCTAGTCTAAGAGGAAAAAATATGCGGAGTAGGACTATTACTTATTTTTTTGCTCTATAGGTTAAATATCCTATGAGAAGGATTATCTTTTTTGAGAATTTATATATTACTATTGCTAATATATCTAACTCCGGGAAACCTAGTAGGGCGTAGGGACTTCTATGGGATAGTACCTTAGGTATATTAGTAACGAAGTCTATAGTAATAGTATTATAAGGGATATCTATAACGGGGATAGGTTATAGCTATCCTAGTAGCCTTTAGTAGTCGATTTAGTTCTCTTTATACTAGTTGTAGTAAGCGATATATCATTATATAAGCAACTTCTTATTACAAAACTAAAAAGTCGATATTTCTACTATTATATAGTCTGCGCTAAAGTAGTATTTTTTATTATAACTAAGGCGGAGAATCGCAGGTACTAACTTGCGTAGAATATAGAGTCTCTAGGTACTATCTATAGCTATATAAAGGATAAGCCCTTCTAGCGATAGACTCTAAGGAGTTATTTAATAGCGTTTTAGGGCTCTTCTAGCAGCTCTAGCGCTATTTTCCTTAATAGTAGCATTAAATAGTAACTACTACTTGCCTAGTTCCTTCTGCTAGGATCGGAGTTATTTGAGAATTTTGCTATACCTCGTGTCGTTAGTATAATTATCTATAATCTTAGCGATAAAGTCCTCCGAAATGCTTATAGTTATCTCCCCTATTGCTCCATAGGCTTATAAGTCCTTAGCTAACTAGTTGATAATGCTTATAAATCCTACGTTATCGTCGTTATTATTGCTATAGGTTATTTCCGCGAGAATATTACTATCCTCAAACCTATTAGCTCGTCCTGAGGCTATAAGCAATAGCAGGTGCGAGAGGGCGTTAGGGATAACGTTAAGCTTCCCTAGTATATAAGTAATATTAAGGTTGAATTATAATAGGTAGTTCGCAGCGCTCGCAAGCCGTAGGTTAGCCTTATTAAGGTCTATAGTCTATAGCGAGGTATATATAAGAATTCCCTTTATAGCTGCGTAATCTATAAGAATTTATATAGGGTGCTTATTTAATTGCACGAGCTTATAGAGCTTCTTTATAGCTTATACTACTACTACTACCTCCGCCTCTATAGCGAAGTATTGCTTTTCTAAGGGCGATATAACCTTAGATAGAAAAAGCACTAGTTAGATATAGATTTATGCGATATCTTTGCTAGATATATTAGTACTATTCTATAAGATACCTAGTTAGAATATTATAAGCCTAAAGCCGCCTTTATAAGCATTAACCTTAAAAAATATAGGTTTATTTAGGTTATAGTAATATCTTATAACCTAGTTATAGAGATTCTCCTAGAGGGCGTTCTATACCTCTTGCTCGCTTAGTATTAGCTTAAATAATACCTTCTAGACCCTCTTTATTCGAACTACTTTTAATAGACTATTAGGAAGTATGTTTTTATTATAGAGTTTTATAGTGAGACGGGTCTTTCTATCCTATAGTAGTATTATAATAATATTATACTAGGATATATTATATTATAGCTATCTAGCTATTCCGAGGTATCTCTTAATATTATAGAGAGTTTTCGGGAAGCGGAGGTTCTTAAAGGCTGCAATCCTATCCTCTATTCGTTTAATATTATTAGTATTTATAATATAGCTAAGGAGTCTTACTTCTAGAAACCCTGCAAAGGATTTCTTAGGTCTAATATAAAGGTAGTTATTCTCGAAGAGCTTGAGAATAATATCGACGTGCTGGAGATAGTCCTCGTTATTATCGCTAAAAATAATAATATTATTAATATATGCTCGAGCAAAGTGCTAGTAGTTATATAGGAAGCGGTCTATAAAACGCTAGGCGTAGGCTAGCGAGTTCTCAAATCCTATAAGGATGACGTTAGAAACCTCGATGCTGCGGGGACTTATTACTGCTATCCTATTATAATATCTCGAGTAGATTAGCAGTTAGTAGAAGAACTTAGTAGCGTTAAATATCGTTATATGTTTCTTCCCTCTGAGGGTATCTATTATATTATCTTAATCGGGAAGCAGGTATACGTCCGGGATAGTAATTTGGTTAAGAGGGCGAAGGTTAATAATAACCCTGCCTTTTTTTATACTATTAACTACTCGCTATATAACGAAAAGCGGGCAGATAACTAGGATTAGCCTATCACCCTATACTATCTTGCTATTAGTATATATCTTACTATAGATATTCTTAATAACTTCGAGGTCTTTAGCGCTAAGGTGGTAAGGCTTTACTATAGCTTTCTAGTTTTGCTACCCTTTAATAAGCTTAATATATATATATTAGTTATCCAGCATAGGTATGATCCCCTTATTATAGTAGATATCTCGGTTATCGAGGATTTCCTTAAGTCTATTAGTAAAAACTATATCCTAATTATAGATCTTAACTCTATCCTTGCTATATATAACTAGGATATCTTTTAGCTTAGATATTCTATAAGATAGAATATCGTCCGCTTAACGAGGCGGTCCTAAGCTAGATTTAGTAGGCAGGGTTATAAACTACATACTACCTGCTATATTACTCGTAGCCCTATTGAATTTATATTACGAGAACTAGCGTGAGTTTGATTCTCCTCCTATAAGGGTAATAATATCTATATAATTAATGAGGTTAGTAGTCTCCTCTATTTCCATTAGAATAATATAGCTTAGCTACTATCCTCTTAGGATTATTATTAGCCTATCCGTTATATTTCGCATAAGGATAAGCTTAGGGTTATCTATTATAACTATTATATTAACTACGCTAATATAACTAGATTGAAACTGCTAAGTATTAGAGCCTTGCTAGCTTAACTTAGGGAGGTTGATGAAGCTAGTTATAATAAATACGTTACTCTGCAGGGGAATAACTATAGTATAGGCGTTATTAACTCGTCTAGTTACTAGGTGCTATCTCCTGAACTAGACTAGATACTATATTCTATATACTAAGCGGAACTTAACTATACCCTTATTAAAGTCTATAACTAGCCTATAATCTTTATAGAATAGTATTCCTAATAGAAGATTCGCTCTGAGGGTATTTATAACTCTAGTTATAATAATAATATAGCTATTAATCTCTACGTTGCTAATAGTACCTAGGATATAGAAGTCGAATATAACTTACTCTATTACCTAAAAGGTTAAGTCTACTGCATTTATCCTCTATAGTTCTATCGTTTAAAACATAGGATTCCGCGCAAAGCGTAGCACCTAATTCCTATCGACTAGAGTTATTAAGGCGCCTATATTAATATAGACTTCCTCTAGGCTAGCTATATTATCGCTTTTTATATTAAGGCGGAGATATATCTATTTAGCTAGTATTATTCGTTTTACTAGTTTTACCTAGGTGTTAATAATTTAGTTTTTCTTAAGTAATACCTATGCGTTATTTACTAGGAGAATTGCGATAAGACTTGCGAAATTTACTATATTATTAATATAATATATAGCAGAGTCTATAACTAAAGCAGTTAGGGAGATCGCTAGTAGGCTTCTCGCTATAACTATAATATCTATCATCTAGCCTGCTATTTCCTCTTTATGCAGTTACTCTAATAACGCAGCTAAATCTTGGGGGACTTCCTATACGTCTAGTAGGATATAGCTGCTATCGACGAGGTTATTGATATTATAGTTATCATTATAATCCTCCTATATATAATAGGCGTCTGAGTCCGTCTAGCCTAGTTTATTATATTTTATATAACGTTAAAAACCCGGGTTTCTCCATAGCTAGTTCTATAGGTAGCGATCTTTCTAGTTTTAATAGTTATTAGAGCGCTAGAAGCGTTGCTAAGGTTAATAGCGTTATTAGGGTTATAGATTATTATAATTATCCCGTTAGAAGTCTCGGTTATTCTATTATCCCTTATTACTATTCTATATTGCGTCGTCTGATTCTTCTGATATATAGTTAATACTAATTAGCACCTAGAGTCTACGCTAAACTGCCTTACGTTTTTTCTTAGCTATATTGAGGTAATCCTCAAGAGTATTACTAGTAGTTAGTTCATCTAGGAATTACTAAAGCTCTAGGTTAATTATATTATAGAAGATTATTAATAGCTAGCTAACTATAGATATTAGTCCTATCTATGCTTTGCTATATTTGAAATAGTTTTAAGTAAAGTTGCGAATATCTCTATCTCCCTTAAGGTCTTCTATAGTAAACCTATGCATAGCGATCTATTAGATAGACTCCTATTAGGTTAGTATAAAACATCTCCTAATAACGTTATATAGGGCGTGATATCCCGCGTAGAGGTAGTTCTATTATTTAATTAGCCCGAGTTAGTATTCCTATTAGCTAAGTACTTTCCCTTATAGTAGAGAGCTCTAATTTTATATAATCTCTAAAGCTATAGCTAGGCTAGTAGTTTTAGTATCTAGGCTAGAGATCTATAGATCTATCTCCTTATAATATAGAATATCCTAGTTATAAAAGACGGGCTCTATGCTATACTTCTTATTAATATCTAGCTAAAAAATACTATACTATTAGGCAAATCTACCTTCCTATTAAGTTCCTATGGGCTATAGCACCCTAGTATTAGCCTCGAGCTAGCTAAATACTTAAAGGAGTAAAGCCTCGAGACCCTGGGATAGCAGCTCTAAGTAGGGCCCCTAGGATAATAGTAAAAATATTAGTAGTAGCGCTAAATTCTACTATAGCAGCTAGGTCCTCCCTATTAATATATCCTATTTCAGCAGATCCATAGTAGTATTATGAAAAATTTGTAGTATTCTATAGATTTTTTGCCCTAATAGTCCCGTAATAATATCTTCTAGAGCTATAACTCGTAGTTCGGGGTTTTTTCTGCTCCTATTATAAATATTATCTGCTATAGCTCTTGCTTTAATAAGAGGTCCTAGGGGTTTAGTATCTAACTAGCTAGACTAGATAGGAATTATAACTCTTTCGTCTCTTAGGGGCAGGAGGGTGATTCTCTTGCTAGCTCTATAAAGGCTTTCTTCTCTAGATAGGGGCATAAAAAGTGCTGCTATTACTAGAGTATCCCTTATAGCTGCGATTGCATTAATAATACTAATTAATATGGTTATATAGTTATTAGGCTCGAGTATCTAGTAATAGCATAGATTAGCTTTCGCCTTCTAGCCTATATTAATAATATCTATATAGGGTATATAGTTATTATCCTATTCGAGAGAGGCGAGGTTTGCTATCTAGTTGCGAAATCGTTTGCTAAGGCTAAGGGTAAAGTTATAGTCCTTATAAGCCTGCTAGAAACTATAGAGCTTATAAGCCTTATTATAGTATCTAATTCTAGCTATATCTCCTACGTCGTGATATTCCTCCGTAAGAGAGGGATCACTATGCTAATTTAATATTAAACTCGAATAGTTAGCTATATAAGTCGATAGTTAAGACCTCTATCTCTTTGACTTCTTTAACTTCCTTCCTTTTAATATATAAATGCTTTTTTAGAGGGAGTTTCGAGGTTAAGTCCGAGTTCTCTACCTTATTACGAGTTTTTATAGTATAAGGGAGGTCTTAGATAAGAAAAAGAATAGGTTATACTACTAGATATTATAGTCTTCCTACTAGCTTAGGGCTATAGTAGGGGTTGCTAAGACTACGAGTAAAATAAGGAAAAGAGCAATATAAGCGTGAATAATAGCAAATAGTATAATAGGTAACTATAGGTATATTATAATATATTCTATAATAGCTAAGCCTTCTAAGCTTATCTGCTAGAAGTCTCCTACTTAAAGGATAGGCGTTAAGCCCAACCGTGGTCACGTGGAATACTACGTGATGGCCGACTATATCACCAAAAGGCGTGTAACAGTCTCCAGCTTCTCTAGCCTGGGTGTCCAGTCCCTTACACGCCCTATAATTAGCAATATAGAGCTATATTACGCTACTAGTATGCCTTAGGGACTAAAACTTTAAAAGGAGGGGTAATTATAAGGCATAATAGCAGGTATAAGATATAAAGCTATGCTTTTAGTAAAATATGAGCAAATTAGGGGCAGATAAATACACCTTAGAGAAAACTCTATAAGCTATAGACTTAGAAGGTTAAGCAATAGTTTCATATAACAACAGATACCTACGTTTCAGCATTCTAGCCTTCCCTGGTTTGGGCCTATAGCCATACTTTTACAAAAACACTCTTTATCCCTAGAGGGAGAATATCTTTATTGACCCTAGAAAAGTATTAAAAATATAATAATAAGTAGAAAATATAATAATTTAAAGGGTGAATTTAAAATAAGGAAAATAAGCCTAAATAATAATATATTTTAATATAACCTTATAGAGAAAGGAGTAACCCTTATAAGTGAACTTAGCTATTGCTATTTAAATAACTACTAGATAGTCCTAGACTTATTAAATAAAGGTATAAGAGTAATTAGAATATTGGATTAGCTCTATTACTAACTTACTACTCTTCTAAGTTATAAAATCCCTTAATACCTAGATATAAGAGCTATAAAATAGCTAAGATAGAGGATAGGTACTTTATTACTAGCCAACTACTCCTCTAAGCTACCTAGGTATTCAAAGAAGAGTTATATAGCTAAAATAAGGGATATTAAATTCTAAGCCTATAGGAATTAAGTATTAGGAAGGCTTATAAGTAAGTACTAGGTACTTTTAAGATAAATACTAAGTAGCTTAATCTAAGGATAGACTAGCTTAGAGAGGGGGGATTATATTATAAGTTAGGATACTATTATAAGGAAAAGGGCTTATTAAGCTATATTAGGGAAGTCTATAGGGGTTAGGAGATATAGGGAGGCACTAGGTAGCCCCTAGATAAGTCCTCTAGCTCTTATATAGTAGGTTAGAGGGCTAGAGAAGAATATTTAACTTAGGCTATACCTAGCTATACTGACTCTATCACTCTGCACTACACCGTTTTGTGACAGCAGGCGACTGGGAACATTTTCGTTCTCCCGATGGACTAGGTCCTCTCCGCACATGGGGACTTTGGCCACAACTCAAATACGCATCATTCACATGCGATGGAAAATTGCCATTTTGCATTAGGATTAAAAATTATATTCAGTGCTTCATATACAGCATACTTATCTTGACGAACACGTCCATCTGGTCTTGTCAGGACACCACCTCAGACGGCGACCGCGGACACTGCGCATGCACATAGATGTGTTACAGATGAGCTCACAGCTTGTGCTATTTTACTCCATCAGCCTCGTCACGTACGGAAGAGATCGCTTGTTGTAGCCCATGTTCTTGTCCACGCCGACCTTGATGGTGGCGCTCGACAGAGGGGCCTTGACGTCGTTGCAAAGTCCCTCCGCCTGGTCCTTGGGCAAGAAGACGCGGGGCAGGCCTCCGGCCGGCATCTGGACCCAGAGACGTCCGTGGGAGGCCACCTGGAAGGTTTCGCAGTTCACGACGTCGATCACGTCGGAGCCGATGGCGTAGTTGTGGACGTTGCGGGCAATGGCAAACATGACGTTGTTGGTCGCATCAACACCGCCGTTGGTGTACATGGAGAAGAGCTGGCCCTTGCGGAAGGCGATAACGCGGCTGCTGTCCTTGCTGCTGTAAGAGAAGACGGCTTGCGTGCGCTCCGTCGTCAGGAAGTTGGCGTTGCCTGCGGCGGCGTGCATGCGGATCTTGTTCGCCTGCTGGATCCAGCCGTACAGCTCCGAGTTGATGTCATAGCCGGCGAGCCAGAGAGCCTCACGGTTGAAGGGCGTAATGGCACCGTTGAAGTGTTGCTCCTGGCCGTAGTAGACAATGGGGATGCCGTCGCGGAGCATGGAGAAGGCGTACAGGTTCTTGGCCGAAGCCATGTCGGCGTTCAGGTGGGGGAAACGGGGCTGGTCTTGGTTCTCGACGAAGGAACCCAAGAGCGATGGGTCGATGTTGGTCCTGGACGCCAGGTCGTTGGTACCCTTGTAAACCGCGTCCAGATCACCTTCCACGGTCTTGAAAGCATCAGCAAGCTGGTGGTAGGCGCTGTAGTCCATGAAGCCGTCCATGACTTGTTGATAAGGGGCCAACGTATCCAGGTTCGTGTGGCTGACCTCGCCCAGGAGGAACACACCGGCAGCATCTCTGAAGCCTCCCTCGGTGAAGAATTCGGGCTCGATCTCAAGGGCTGTGTCGACGCGAAGGCCGTCGATGGAGTACTTTGCGACGAAGTCCTTGATCCACTCGGCGTAAACCTTGCGGACGTAGTCGGACTCGGTGCGGAGGTCGGGCAGACCCTCAAGCCAGCAAACCTGCTCGGACTTCAGGTTGTTCCAGTTGATGCGGCACTCATCGTGGTAGTACTCCGCCTTGTTGAAGGGCACGTACTTGGTGTAGTTGCCCGGGTCTTGGTTAAGGCCGACGTGGTTGGGGGCGATATCGACCATCAGATACATGCCGCGGGCGTGAAGAGCATCGACCAGCTCCTTCAGGTCGGCCTCGGTACCGAAGTGCGGGTTGAGCTGGTAAATGTCCTCGGCCCAGAAGCCGTGGTAAGCTTCTCCGGCATTTTCGATGAATCCTTCAATGTTCTTGACGATGGGTGAGATCCAGATAGCAGTGGCGCCGATGTTCTGGATGTAGTCAAGCTTGCTAGTGATGCCTTTCCAGGTGCCGCCGCAGTATTTGCCTATGGCATTGTCGCATGCCGGGGTCGAGCCATCACTCGTGGCGAAGCGATCCGTGATGACCTGGTAAATGCTCTGGCTGCGCCATCCGGCGGCATCCAAGGCTGACGCGCCCTGGAAGGCTCCAGCGGCCAGCAGAGAGAGGGTTGAAGCGAGGGAAAGCATGATTGTCGGATAATAAAATTAAGACGTATGAAAAAGCTCTGAAGCTGAAAAGGAGGGTTACAGAATTACACAAAGCAATGAGAGTCGGTTAATGGATGATAGGAATGTGATGCCGGGTGGGAGTAAACGAAGGACAACAGCACAAGGCAGAACGAACGATGACCTTGGCTTTGAATGCGACACCTGCAGGACGAGGGAATGGCCGGTGAGATCACGACGTCTACTGCAGGACACTGGAGGATATATGTTCGCGCCCATTCTAGGAGCCCCAGCCGAAGTGCAAGATTCTTCTCGTTGAATGCGACGGCGAGGCCCGCCCTGCTGGTAACCCCTTCATTGCTTCCGTGCTGCAATGGCTGTGCTGTTAGCGAAGGATGGATAAGTTGCCATATCGAGGGATACCGGCCGGTTCAAGTCAGTCCAACGGCCTCCATCCGAGATAGAGGATCCACTACGGTGCCTACCCAGACGGGCTCAGAATCCAGACGGGGTCGGAACATTCCCATGTCGTCTAGGAAGCGCGACGCTCTCACGAGTTGAAGTGGAATTGCACAAGGAGGCTCTCAAGAAAACATGACTGCTGGAAATAAAGTCAGGAGAGAAATATCGTCTCCAATCTCCTCGGAAGCGCTTGGCAGAGCGACATACCTTGCGCACTGCGGCGGCACATCCGACTCACCCCCAGCTCCGGAGACATGCGGCGACTCAGTCCATCGTCTAAGTTGGGTCAATAGAAACCGCCGCGTGTGGATAAACGCAGACCAACGCGGAAGAGAATAAGGGGTTCAGGTCCACTTCGATTCCCGATCGGTCAGTTTTCCATATTCCCATAACCTTGTATCCTTGCAGAAGCGGACCAGATCCAAGTTCCCCAGTGGATTTTGTCGTATTTGCGATATTGGCTAGCTTCAGGTTTCTCTCTGGCCCCACGAACACAACAAATATTCGGTCAGTGCGCTGCTACATGATCTAGGATTCTCGCCATGGGAAGGGTGACCGAGTCGTCCACAACTCGCGAGGCCTTCGGTTCCTGACGCCGGCACTGTTGTGATGATTCACTAGCCCTAGGAACGACGTTGCATCGATGAGCCGGACTAACGCGGCGTGATGTTTTCAGGGAAGCACCTCATGGTGTGAGTGAGTTTTGCTTGCAGTGAGACCCCTATGATCGACTTTTCTGATTCCTGAAATCCTGGTCCTGTTCTGGCTAAATTCCTTACACCACGTGGTGCGCGCGAGCTTTTCTTGACGTCCTTCAGCTTTCTCCTCGTCCAGTCACTAGCAAGTTGAAGACGTGAAATGGTACATCTTTTCTAAGAAACAAGCTTGCGGCGTGGCTTTCTCATCACTCTTCTCCGAGACCTCATCCTGGTATCAAGATGGCATCTGCTGCTTCAGTCTCATGTGACATCGACCCAATCGCAATGACTGGCGCATCGAGCCAGCGCCTCGTCACATCTGCTGGCGACGACCGTAGATAGCCACCGTTCGCTGCAGTGGACATGGCAAAGATGGACTCCACCAGACCAAGTTCCGACCCTGCCTCTAACCCACCGGCAACGCTGTGAGAAGCAACGGGGATCAGGGTTCGCTGACAAGCCAAATTTGTGTTGGCGTCGGGCTTCAGGGCGAAACATTCGGACGTCTTGCCATCGCCCACGAATTCCTTTGTAAATATGCCACTCGCGCCCGCTGAGGAGAGCACCAAGACGGAGCTTCTGTTGTGCACGACCCCCTCAGTGACGCTCAGGGTTGCATCCTCGGGCAGGGCGTCAAGGGTAGGAAGAGGCATCCCATCTGATTTCTTCCGCCCCGAAATGGCAAAGCCGCCTTCTACTGTGTGCAAGGTCTGAAGCTTCTGGTGAACTTTTACCCGATGCACGCGGACGTGCCAGTCCGGCCAGCGGTTCGTCGGCGGGATCAAGGTTGTGTCGACGCTCGCAGCCCCGTCTCCCCATGGGTACCACTTTGCGGTTGCTACCTGCACTTTTCCTCTTTCCGATGATCCCGCAACAGAAGCTGTTGAGAATTCTACCTCCTCGGACTTCCACTTCACAGCCCAGGTCTCGCCGCCATCTCGGCTGAGAGCGAGAGTGTTGTCAGGTGCAGTTTGCTGGATGAGAGGACCCGTGGGCACGGAAAAGGCGAAGGCAGAGGAATACGCGAACTTGCAGTATTTGGCCTGGCTGGCTTTCATTGGCCATGCAACGAACTGACCTGGAGAGAGCATAAAATGATGATTGCCCTTAGGATGGTTGCAAAGTATCTGCTGCGGTGCCGGTACAACGGTGACTGAGTCTGACGATGGGCTGTCGGGATATGGCGTTTCTTCAGCTGTCCAAAAAGGATGGTCTTCGGCAAGCCCAACGGCAACCAGCGTCTTGAGACACCAATATGGAGACTGCAGGGAGTTGTAATCCTCGCACATGTACATGTTTCTGACATGCATTCAAGTTAGAAAATTGGTAAAACATATCAACATTTGGTGTTGTTGTAATCGAAACAGAAAGAGAGGGAGACTCACGGATAGAGCCATCCGATGTTGAGTGTGCCATCAGGGTTGAATATATCTCGTGAATTCTGAGCCCACCATCGTAGATGCCTCAACAAGAAGCCTTTCAACGCCCCAGAGGTGTTGAGGGGACTAGGAAGGTCCTCGACCTCTGCAAGAGCAACGGCAGAAAAGTAACCACCACAAGCAAACCTGTAAGTCAAAGACCGCCCGAATGGAATGGCAGCACCTATATTGAGTTGTGAGTTGGACAACGGCATTCGAACTAAGTCAACTTACCTTCCGAGTCGAAGTACTTCCAGCAGGACGATCCGAAGTCCCTCGCCCGCTGGCGATACAGCTTGGCTCTCTTGGGATCAAGTTCGGCGGCGAAACGAGAGTACAATAGTTGACTGAATTGTATCGCGAAGCTGCCTGAGTAGTAGTCTGCCTGACGCCCGATCCCGATCGCATCACGCCTACTAGGTTTTTTGCACTGCTCGAACTCGGCTTGTGCTTTCTGCCATGGGCCGTCGGCTGACCAGCCATCCAGTCGGTAGAACGTGTCCAGCAGCTCGAGATCAGAATCGATCTCTTCTTGAACATCTTCAAAAGAAACACCGCAGACCTTGTATAAAGCGAGGTTGCTGAAAACGCGAAACCAACGCCAGTTGTTCTTCGGCATCTCCATGCCGTTCACCAATTGGTCACATTCTTCTTCGCCTCTTCGGTCATTGGGTTGAAGATTCATTCCGGCGCAGATAGCAGTGCAAACGCGACAATCTCAGCTTCTACCATTCTCTGGTCAGTATGATTGATTTTCTCCCAATATTCCGGATGCTCAGGATCTGTCCCCGCGACGAAGCCGTCGATCCATGGCTGAACAATGTCGTCAATGGCCTTGGACAAGTCGGGATCCGAAGTAGAATCGACACCGAGAACAAGGGCTCCTACAGCCCATAACGGTCTCGCGAAACCCTCGAGCTGAGCTGCGGTCTCATCAAAATGAGTGCCCGTGGATACCGGGACGCGAATGCGGGCTTTTGCCGGGGAGAAGTGGGGTACGAGCGGCCGGAGCAGGGCAATTGTGGCCCGGATCAGATCCGATCTTGTACGGAGTGGGTTATCAGAGAAGCCTGACAGGGGTGGCATTTTTGGGTAAGTCTGGGTTTAGATTGAATGAGTCTCTTAGTGCGGCATGTTGCAACGTCGACTGGTCTTATTTTCAAAGTCGTTATGGAGCGGAAGAACGGTCCACAAATTCCGGCGGGCATGGGATGAGTAGCCGGATTGCCTCCCGGCTTGATGCGGATGACACTTTCCCCGCACCGTGTTCAGTACAACTTCGCCTCCAAATATCGATGAACCCATTCCATGCCTGTGGCTCTACTAGTCTACATGTTTGACATCGTGATCCTTCAGTATTTCTTCATCAAACGGTTCCTGTTGCTTCCTCCGTTTCTCTTGCTTGCTGTGCAAAAACAATCCCAGAGAAGTTGACAACCAGCAACCGAGGATGAAGAAAAGGTTTACGATGTATACTCTCTTCCAGTGTGGAGCTTCCACGACTGGGAACACCACTAGCGGATAGAAATTGGAGATTGCGAAGCCCAGTGTCTAACATAGCCCGTTAGCAGTTTAATATGTCAACGCTGTCGAAAGAATTTCGACTTCTTAGCATACTTCCGGTGCATTATGCACGTACTTCAGCCGGATCCTTCAACCAATAGTTCACCGTCGGAACCGCAATAGGCGTTACGGCTGCGCTGGCGCCAAGGGGGTAGTAGGAGACGAAATGTAGACCGTGAGGCACAAATTAAACCATCTGCATGATGTTCGCGAATATGAAAATTGCCATCACGACTTGGAAAAGGATCCATGTGGGATAGACCATGCACAGAGACGCTGTCAGCACTGCCGCCACGACCGAAAGTCGAAACACCCTGCGCTCCTGTCGGTATGTATGGTATTGATTTGTGGCACAGTGCAGATCCCCCGTTTGTCCGCTTGGTCCTTCAGCCAGAGGGCCATTTGGCCTACGGGTAGAGTCAGTGGAGTGAGGTGCGGAAATCTGAGTTGTCTTTGGCATGGTGCGGTGACATACCGTGAGGATAAGCCCCAGACAGGAACAACACGTATGCCAACACGCCGACATACCAATACCAGTGGCAGAAGAGGCGCTTGATCATCTGAACCGAAATCTTCTTAGGCTCTTCGACGCCTTCCTCTCGCATCCTTCGCTTGCCGATCTCGTGTTCTTCTTCCGTGAGCCACCATGGCTTTCCCCTGGTTGGCATGCCGGGAAAGATGAAGTAGCCCATGATTCCAATCGGAAGGCTAATGCATCCATCGATAGTAAATAGCCACCTCCAGCCCAACATGCCGTGAACCCCAGTCAGGTTCTTATAAGCTGCTGCTTGCAGGTATCCCCGAACATGATTCCAAAATTATTTGATCTGGCCCTGTTAGATCCCATTCGGACGAGACTCATCAAGAGCTAGCCACTTACACGTACCACAATCCTGCACGCTTGAAAGGTTTAAATCAAGATGACAAGATGAAAAGCGAACCGCTTGCAACGGGAGTTTCAAGCACACCGAGCAGAAACCGAGTACCATAAATCTATGTTGCATTTTGGAGCTTGCTCTGGGCAAACGTCAAAATGCTCCACAACACTTCCATCGTCGGTAACAAGTACCTCGAGTATTTGGATCGAGATAGTAGATGCATTGCTGGGACTTGGCAGATGATGTAGCCAATGTTGTTGAAGGTCTGGAATATGGAGTACCTGCGTTCACTTTGTCGAAACGATAACCGGGCCGTCAATTGATTGCGACTCTTACTAGTTGCCATAAAGCTTCAACTCCTCTTTCCTGCCCGAGACGTAAGCGCTGTTGATATTGGAAGAGTCCAGCCACTTCAGGAAGAAGGCGAGCGATGTAAACGTAAGGAGGAATGCGTCTAGTGTACGCAAGAACCTCTTTTCCCCCTTTCAGAGATGCAATGGGTACCAATTGAACATGTACAGCCATGCTATCCAGAGCGACTTCTTCTCCGGCTCTTTTTCCGTTGCTCCCGCTTCTTCCATTACAGTCGAAGCGGCAACATCTGGGACTGCTGCATCTTTGGTCACTGCGTGCTCCGCTCTCCCATGCTGATGATGAGTAGCTTCTTCCGGGACTGGCGTGTCCGCTGTTGTAGAGATTCTGGACTGTTTGTTGACTTGACTCATGTGTCTTGAACCCCGGATACTTTTACTTGTCGAGGTCTTCTGTAGAACCGCGTCCGCCGTCTTGGATCTGGGGACAAGATATGGAGTCGCATATCTTCCATCTCTTATCTGGCCGTACCTCCAGTACTACCTTGATTCGAAGGCAGCATACCGGCAAATGCCGAATTTCCTCCAAATATACTGCCATCAGTCGAGCGGGAGTAATGCATAGAGCGATCCTCGC
Organism: Colletotrichum sansevieriae; assembly: GCA_026260285.1. Lineage (NCBI taxonomy): Eukaryota > Fungi > Ascomycota > Sordariomycetes > Glomerellales > Glomerellaceae > Colletotrichum > Colletotrichum sansevieriae. The sequence continues at coordinate 28,261 of JAOQIF010000364.1, forward strand.
CTGGGGCCGGGCACCGGATGAAAGGTGACCGGAGTGCTTATTCGCGTCAACCCCTGTCTTCTCTCCAGTTTCTCCGCACCAACCTCGTTCCACCACTTGAACCCGGTCCCACGAGTCTAGAATGCGGGGGAATATCCGCAGCTGTCCTCGCGTCCTGTGAGAGGGGGAAAGAAGAAGAGGGAGGGACGAGATCGTGTTCTCTCGGTGAAAACGAACCGAACGATCCACCACACCCAACCCCAAATTCCCACCTCATAAACACGGAGAACCCTCATGCCCAGCGCTGCACCGTCGCGTCGCACGATTCCCACCCCGACGATTCTCACGCAAAACCGAGAGGAAGCTTACTGCATCGCGTCCGGTGCGCCCACGCGTTCTCGGTTGTTCGCCAGCCCCAATCACACCGCGTCCGGCTTGTTGTACGCCCGGCTGGCCGCTGCCCGTCAATCCTTTCGAGGCCATGGATTTGACCACGTCGGGGTTGGCACCACCGCAGCCCCACGAGGGGACATCCGAGAACGACATTCCCTCGTGCCAGGGCTGTCGGCGCCGAAAGCTCCGCTGCTCGCGCGATCAGCCGACGTGTTCTCACTGCAAGCGATTGGGTAGGTCGGTTTTTGTACGCCCGGTTAGAGTCCCTGTTGTCTCTCCTGGATGCTTGTGAGCACGTCATACTGACTCGGCCCACGTAGACTCGCCATGTGTCTACGATTTGAAGAAGAACAAGCCGGGTATCAAACCAGGGGCGGTTGAGAGTCTGAACCGCAGAGTAGGTACGTAGGCTATTAGGAGTTAGCAGTTTCGCTGTAGCGTTTTCGGTCTGACAACTGTGTTTCCAGAGGTCCTGGAGAACGCGCTGCTGAATAAGTCCCACGACCAAGGAGAGCACATTTCTGGCTCCAACGGATCTGCTCAGCTAAGTAGCGTACCCTCCGAGTCTCAAGATGTCGTCGGCATTCTTTCACTGCTGGCTCGAGAGTTACATAAGCTGAACTCAAAACAAAGAGTTGGTTCTCAAGCTGGCACGCCTGATGGTGTTGCTGACCAGGCCGTGCTCTCCCCAACGACTTCCAGCTCATCCAGACGACACACGGTTGACGGGCTAGAGATTGTCTCACACCCCCACAACCAGCCACGAAAGCGGCGAAGAGTTGACAGCTGCGGCAACCCCAACATTGACCTTGCATTTCCCCTCGAAGATCTGGAAAACATCACCACAAGTCTACCATCGCCAGAATTACTGGAAGACATCATCAACATACACTTCAACATCATCCAGCCGTGGATTCCCATTCTTCATGAGACTCAATTCCGGCGGCGGGTACACGACCCGGAGCAACTCCCACGCCTGGTCGTTGTCCTCCATGCGATGGTAGTCGCCGCTCTTCGCTTCGTTGATAACCCCGAGACTCGTTTGCTGGCCCACGAAGTTGAGCACCAGGCATCTAGGTCAAGGAATATCGTGATTCTCAACGCGATGGATCATCTCTCCGTCGAGAATCTTCAAGCCCTCATCATCGTTGCATTTAATGACGTGAGTGTATTTTGATGAGAATCACGACAATTATAGGCTGATTTTCTCAAGATCGGGAATGGCGACGCTTCCAAAGCCTGGTCAATCATTGGCTCTCTTACGAGGACGGTAGAGTACCTCCAGTTGAGCGTCGAGTCAGACCATCGAGACAAAGAGCCGCTGTTGAAGCCGTTGCCGTCTATAGCCCCACCCCAAAATTGGACTGAGGAAGAAGAGCGACGCAGGGTGTTTTGGAACATTTTCAACTTGGACAGGCAAGTTTCCCATTTGCTTTTGTTCAAAAATTGAGAATGCGCTGACCCGGGCTACCTAGGTTCTGTTCTGTAACTACTGGGTAAGTATTTGGTCAAGTGCTGCGCGTTCTCCCATCCCTAGGACCGAAGGACACTACTAAGCATCTCAGATGGAACACGAGCTTGACATCGGACGACGTTTATCGTAGACTTCCTGCAGATGGTGGTCTTTGGCACAAGGAAGAGCCCGTGATCACGCCCTATTTCGGCATCTGGGATCGTTCTGCAGCCAAGATCGGCAACTCCATCGCCTTCTTGCCAGCTCACTACCCCAGCCCAGAGCACGCAGCCGATGCGCCGCCTCAGACTCCAGTCACCGCCAATTCCAAGAACGGTCCCAACTCCGTGGATATGACGACAGTTGGAGCGTTTGCCTACTGTATCGAGGCCACTGAGTCTTTGAGTAGAGTGACGACATACTTCCTCCAACAGAAAATCAATTTCCAGGACAGACAGGAATTGAGCAGCTGGCTTACGAGGTTTAAAGAGCTAGATCTACGCCTAGTACAGTAGGTTTTAGTCTTGATGGTTCTCAGCATCGGATACTGATGTGTCAACAGCTGGAAGATGTTTCTTCCCCAGAAATGGAAGGATTCTAACATATCTCGACAACCTGCACTAATCAACATGGACCCAAATCTGACACTTGCTCACGTTACGCATAACACGTCAATGATTCTACTTCATCAGCGCATAGCGTACCCAGATTCTCAATGGACGAATATTGTGAAGCTTCCAAGCCTTTGCAGCGCGGAGACCTGTCAGGTTGCGGCCGTCGAGACCGCAACGATCACTCAGAAGTATCTCAAATACACAGCAGAGAATAGCCCGGCCACAAGCCAGTTCGCATTCTGTGTATTCATCAATGCCAGGGTTCTTCTTGGTAAGTCTTCGAAAGACGCCGGGTCTGCGATGAAGTCTTCTAAAACTCATAGTGCAATGGCGCTATTCTTCCCAAACAGAACTGGTTCCCGAGTTTTGGCTTTTGGTTGAGGGCCTGGAGGAGATGGCTAAACGCTGGGTCGGCCCCATACTTCGAGAGAAGCACGTCCAATGCCTGGCCGGGAAATACGCTGCTCAACTACGACACCTTCACGGCAAATGTGAGACCGACCCTCACTTCACTGTTGATGTGCTCGGATACTCCAGTGGGATCAGCGGTCAGGGATGCAGCCCTTCTACCCACCCACCTGGCTTCAACAGCCAGCGGTTGAATCATCTCTTCTCACGTCCGGCTCACAAGCCAGCAGTGCCTCAGACTTCAAGTTCTTTGACCCCTCAAGAGACTGCTACCGTCGCCCCAAATGCCCAGCAGAGATCGCATTCCATGTTCCCCAATCAACAATCGCCTGGCCAACTCCATCAAGGCTCGGTGCTAGGACCCATGGGGTCACCTCTGCCCATGGCCGGGTTCACACCTAGGGACGCGGATGCTCCTGATGAACTATCGACGATTTCTCACATGTTAATGGATCCGAGGTTCGTAGAGATGGACAGAGTCATCAGTTTCGACGACATGATGTTCACGGCGCAGACGGCGAACCCAGGAAATGCGGGTTTGTCAGTAAGTGGGTGGGCTCAAGTGGACGACTCACGAATGGAACAGCTGTAATTCGAAGTCTATTGAGATACCCTCATTCCCTACATCTGTTGCCAATGCTTTTGCTCAAGCCAGCCCCATCTTGAGTAGTCTGTTGCCGAATTCAATGAGATAATAGTCTCCGTACACCAAGCCATGGTCCCAATATCTCTTGTGATCACGGGAGTTGTGGTTCGCTGTAGCGTTCTTCAAAATGGCCTCAAAGTTCTTGGTTTCGTCGGTGTTGGTAGCTGTGATGTTGCCGTTCTCAAATACAAGCTTTGCTTTTTCGACAGCCAACGAGAAATCGAGGGTGTCTTTGACGATAAGAACAGCCATGTCACGCCATTTCACACTTTCTTCGTTCAGACCCTGGCCCGCCAGAGCCTGAGAAAGAACAAGCATGCCGTTGGCGGCGATGACACCGGCCGAGGAGTCTCTCAAGGGATTCGCTTCGTCCTCAATAGGTGCGTCAAAGTCCCAGAGCGGAACACAGCGGCCTTTTGTTCTATTCTCGCCCTCCACGGGAAATTCGACAAACTTTGGCGAGGTTTCGAGGCGGAAGATGAAGTATTCGGCCAACCCGAGAGCAACATCTAGGAACTCCCTGTCGCCTGTCCACATGAAGGTCTGCGCGTAGCCAAGGATCGCCCAGGCCTGGCCCCTTGCCCATGTGGATTCGGCTTTGTATCCTTGACCGGTACGTCTTTCCTTGATCTCGCCTTTTTTGGGATCGAAGTTGATGACGTGGATGGTGCTGTAGAACGGCCCCTCCACCAACCCTCTAGGGTCCTTTTCCGGTCGCAAGTTTGATTTGATCAACGTCTTTGCGTGTTTTGTGGCAGCATTCCACAAATAGGTCTCTCCGGTGTGGGATGCAGCGTAGTAGAGTAGATCGAGGTTGCACATCGAGTCGATAATGACAAGGAAATCGTCCGTCAGACTTTTGATTGCGACACCGTGCTGAGTGAGGGCGTCCCACGACCGAATAGCGCCGACGGTGTCGTTGTAACGAGTGTATAAAGCCTTGGCAGCAGTAATAATGGAGTTTAGAGCTCGCTTATCCTGTGCAACCTCCCATCGCACTCTCATCGACGGCTGGATCATGAAAGACATATCATGTGTGTCCGTTCGTTTAGCCGTCTCGTGTAAAGGCTCTGACCATGCGGCACCCAGTGACCAGAGTTCAGCAAGAAGTGCAGCCTTCTCAGTCCCCCCCGACATGGTTTGGGGGAACTTGACTAATCTCTCAATTAGGGAATAGATGTTTCCTGGGAAGAACCCGCATGTCCAGAATGAAGCCTCCCGCAGGTGGTATATACCGGCCTCTGGTCCTGTCTGAAGCACATACTCGGGGTACGCTGTAGGAGGATTCTTTCCTTTCTTAGTATATTGCGAAACTCGACAGGCTCCATTGATACTCACATTATTGACGAGACCGTTCACGGCGGTTCTGAAAATCTTAGCCGCAACGTTTTCCTCGTATAGGCCGCTAAGCTGCTCTTTGATGGGCGTATATGGTGGCATTTTGCTCCCGGATCGTGACAAAGCCTTCACTCCGTTTTCGGATAAACTGGTATCACTATCGGCGTTCAGCTCTGTGGTGCTGTCTGACTCGGCGTATGTAACCCGCTCTGCTGGAGGAGGGGCACCAGCCCCAGGCTTGTTGGCGGCAATGCCAGATGCCATAGATCGAGGGAAAGGAAAAGCACTCACGAGAGTTTAGGTCGGTTGCAACGCACGGTTCTGTCGGAATAATTCGCTGCTTGAAACAAGCTTCCCGAGACAGAAGTGTAGTCGTGGTCAACTTTCCGGTCCAAAAGTCGGGCCAAACGCCTGCCTGGAACGGCGATAGGTTGGTGTTGCGAGAGGTCTGCAGGAGGTCTGCGGGGTTATGCCACCCGGCCGATTGTCCGATGCCCGATGTCGACATCCTGCTTAACAACGTTTGACGAATCCTGTCTTGCCTTCTTCTTATTCGGCTTGTTCATTGGAGAAAGATGAGCCAAGAATCCTGACACTGACGGGTACGATGTGCACCAGCCAAGTTCTGCAAGAACAAGTCGAGGTGTAGAAGCCAACGTACTCGACTTGAGGACCTGTGCGTAGGAAACAGATTACGGGCATCTTTTTCGCGGCTTTGACACTCAACTCCAGTAGTCAACTAACGTTGAAGCTTCTTTTATGTTGCCTAGTTAACAACCCGAACTCGAAGTCTTGAAACCGGTCATACCGCATGCTTGAGTTGACGCAAACTTGCAGAGCAAAGCAGTTGCAGGTGTTGTCTCGCTCTTGACTAGCCAAGAATGCTTAAGCGGCGAAGCTTCTGGTCCCAACCTCGAAGCTTTGGGCAAAAGATACATATACTTCCCCAAGGACCCTGGTTCATCTCCTTGGGACCTGAACTGCCATGTCGGGGAGGAAGCACATACACATTCTTGGCCAATCGCAGATGGACCCCCACGTTATGCTGTAGGGCTGAGAACCGGTCCATCTGATTTCACGATTCTGAAGTCTTCAGAATGTAGTGTAAACTCGGATTCAGCGGTTGTCGGCATCGGCAGGATCCCCACACCACTGCATTACGAAAACCTCATCAATTCTTCATTTCATCCCGCGCGACGTCACAAATGTGACCACGAGCAGCCGGGGAAATTGGCCACCCCACAAAGTGGATGTTGCACGACGTCGCAACACCATCGCCAGTCAGCGCCAACACCCGCATAGACCATCATTACCCTGTCGATCCCAGTGTCTACTACACTCGGCGCGGTAAGCGAACAGCAGGAACCATGAAAGACTGGCTTGAGGAAAAGCGAACGTCTCGGGCGGATCTGCCCAATCGAGTTTTGCTCGTTTATAACGCAGCCACGGCCCGGCCGCTTTAGGCTGCGGTCTGTCCCTGTTCCCTCTCGGCCCGTCGTTCCCGTCGTTCATTGTTGCCGGCATCGCACCCTACTTTGGCCCGGGCGTGTTGACAAACTGAAGCTACCTTCAAGATCGTTAGCTTCACACAGTCATTACTGCAACCAACCATGAGAGCCTCGATGAACCCCATCATCGCCTCCCTCGGGCTGGCGCTCGCCCGCGGCGTCGCGAATGCCGCGCCATCCGTCTTCGCCAGCAACCATACTGCCGGCCCCGAGCTGAAGCACTGGCCCGCCGAAGCCGCAAAGTCGCTAAACACCATGATTGCTGCCAACGCCAACCAGAGCAACTACGGGGTCTTCGATATGGACAACACCAGCTACCGCTTCGATCTCGAGGAGTCGCTGCTGCCGTTCCTCGAGAGCAAGGGCGTCCTGACCCGTGACACCATGGACCCCTCCCTGAAGCTGATCCCCTTCAAGGACACGGCCAACTACACCGAGACGATCTACAGCTACTACCTGCGACTCTGCGACATTGATGAGATGATCTGCTACCCTTTCGCGGCTCAGATCTTCAGCGGCATTCCTCTTGGCGAACTCAAGGGCTACGTCGACGAGCTCATGTCCCTGAACAGCACCGTCTCGACCACCTACTACGACGGCGACGTCATCACAGCTACCGAGATCTCCCCTCCCAAGATCTTCACCGGCCAGGTTGAGCTCTACAACAAGCTGATGGCAAACGGCATCGACGTCTACGTCATCACCGCCGCTTCCGAGGAGCTTGTCCGCATGGTTGCTGCCGACCCCAAGTACGGCTACAACGTCAAGCCCGAGAACGTTATTGGTGTCAGTCTTCTGATGAAGAACCTGACGTCCGGAGACCTCACAACGGCACGCAAGCAGATCAAGGAGGGCACGTACAATCAGGAAGCAAACCTTGGTCTCGTCATGACTCCCTTCCTCTGGACTCCTGCCACCTGGATGACTGGGAAATGGGCTGCCATTCTCACTTACATCGACGAGTGGAAGAAGCCCATCTTGGCTGGCGGTGACACTCCGGACAGCGATGGTCCCATGATCTTCCAGGGGGTTGATGTTTCCAAGGGTGGAATTCACCTCTGGATCAACCGCAAGGACAGCGCCATGGCGGAGATGAATGAGATGATTGAGGAATACTCCGCGGAGCAGGAGAAGCTAGGACTTCCCGTGACCGCCAACAAGAACTGGGTTATTGTGAAGCCCGACGACATTCTGTAATACATAGATCCTTGAGCACAAGAAAGCTAGAGGGACAGAACATATAACATTAATAATAGAATAAAGCAAAATTTAATGTTTTAACCTTGTGTTTCAAGTTCTATCTACACTAAGCCCTTTCCACACTATTTATACTTAAGGCATAGCATACCTACAGGATTCCCAGGGCTACTCCTGTAATAGGAAACACTAAGAGAGCCTCCATAAGCAAAAGTATGGACGAACAGGGAATCGAACCCTGGACCACTCACATGCTAAGCGAGTATTATACCACTAAACCATTCGCCCATAAGATGATTTCGCCCGGACTTGAACCGGAGACCTTCAGTGTGTTAGACTGACGTGATAACCAACTACACCACGAAACCATTGGGATTGTTGATGTGGCGGGCTTCTTTTCGAACTAACATTCAAGAGCGGGTCGATGGGGTTGTGGTAATCGTGAACCCTGGTGGGGTTGGAAGTCACTTAGTTCTCCAAGAATCTACCGAGAGTAGCAAGGGGCTGACAGTTCGGAGTAAAAGCAGAAATTTCTATGAAACGGTTAAAAGTATTTCATCCCACACCATTTTCTTAATTGTAAGGTATGGTGGGTGTGGCGTACCTTACTAGCTTCCGAATTGGGGGTTCATTCGACTTCAAACAACTTCAGTGGTAGTCTCATCTGGCAGGCGTTGATATCTTCAAGCATGGGAGCCAAAATACCCAGCATCATTGTATGTATGGAGAGAGAGAGGAGAAAGAGACAAAGTAGACTGTTGTGTACGTGTACCAAACTAGTGCGAATACTTTTCAGGAACGTTTCGCTGTATTCGTAACTCGCTTTGCGACGAGTCTCCTCATTGCGGGAACATTTGCTCGGCCGAAATTTTCATTATCAGCGGCTGGGAACTGAAGGAAATTGAGCTGCCGAGCAAAGATGTTGTGGCATGTTCTTTCCAGCGCTCCCCGTAAAGCAATCAAACTTGCCAAGTTCAATCAATCAATCAATCAATCAATTTTGAAGCTATCGCTAGTTAATTAAGTTAATTATGACCCTCAAACTTGATTGATTGCCTTGACTCTTTTGATAGGGATCACGATACGGATTAAATGAATATTCCACTACTGAATATCCCTGCCCTTCCTTATCTGCCCTCTACTGCCCTCTACTTCTAATAGACCCCCCCTTAGCAGGGTTATTACCCCCTTTTGCCTACTTAGCTTCTCTTTTTTTTTCCCTAATATAATAATTAATATAATAGTTCTAGTAATTATTTGCGATCTTTTCTAGGCTCTATAGGGGTAATAGCTAAGTCCCTTGAGGAAGTTGAAGGCTAGCCCTCAAGATCTTCCGGAGATTTATATTAAAATCGTTATTTTACTACTATTATCCTCGATCTCTGTCGTCCGTTAGCATCCTTTAAATATAAGGGTATTATTAGGTCTACCTTCTCTTCTTTACTCACCCTATGCTAGATATCTACTATACTAGCAGTCCTCTATTTAACCCCTACCCCTCCTCCGAATGCCTTTAGTTAACTCTCAAGGCATAGATCTATTATATTATAGCTTAAGCAAGGCTAAAACTACCCCCTACCCGACCGCCCTTCGTTTAAAGACCTCTTTAGGGTTATAATAAATAATAAGGCGTATATATAAGAGTCGGATCTTTAGAGAAAGAGTGCGAGAGAGAGAATAAGCTAGATAGGAAGCTATAGATAGTATTTTGTTCTCTACTAGCTAGATAGCTAACTAGGGGTAAGTTACTAGGCTTGCTATTACTATGATCTTAAGGGTAAGCATATTATTCTTAATATTAAAGCTACTTCTTCTGCTTCTAAGCATCTTAGGAAGAACTATCCTAGAGAGATATAGGCAGGATCTATTAACTCAGATAGTTCTAAGTAACCTGAAGATGTTCTATATAAGAGACGTCGCCTTAACTTTACTAGTTTAATAAAGAGCTATATAAAGAGCATCTAGAAAGCTGCTATATGCTTTATTATAGATACTAACCTTCCCTTTACTATCTATAAGAACCCTGCCTTTTAGTATATAATCTCTAGGGCTAGTACTAAGCTGCAAACGTTGCTATAGTCTAGCACTTCGATAGTTACTGCTTTTGAGGGTATATAGAAGCAATAGAAGATGGTTATCTAGCAGGAACTTCTATATACTAACTCTGAGATATATCTAGGCTTTGATCTATGGACTTCTCCAGGTCGCTAAGCTATTATAGGTATTACTATATACTTTATTATTAAGGGAAAAGGCCCCTAAGTACGTCTAATTACTATGAGAAAGCAAATTAGTGCTTATAATAGTATTAACCTTATAAACACTCTTAAGGAGATTATTAGAGACTAGGGTATTATAAAGCAAGTGAAGACTTTAATCTCTAATAACGCAAGCTTAAATAATACTTATATAGCAAGTCTAATCCCTCGACTTAACCCCTTTATTAAGAAGAAGTAAGATATCTAGGCTAGAAGGATTCGTTGCTTTGGATATATCCTCAACCTTATATCAAAGGCCTTCTTATTTAGCAAGGACTCTAAGAGCTTTAAGAGATAGTTAGATATATATATTCTTCTATAGCAAGATAAGGCTGACCTTAAGTATTAGCATAAGGCTAGCCCTATTAATAAGCTTCATAATATCGTGAAGTTTATTAGAGCTTCGCTATAACGTATATAGAGGTTTAAGATTCTATCTCGTGAGATATTAGAAGCTTCTAATTAGTCTGATAGCTTTCTTCTCTCTTAGTAGATATCTAAAGAACTTGAATTAATCTAAGATAATGCTACGAGGTAGAACTCTATATACCTCATGATTAAGCGTGCTATTCGGCTTAAGGATGAAGTAGAGGGCTTTTGTTCTTCTTAGAATGCTAAAGATCTTATGCTAGCTTAAGATATCTTGACTTCTAATAACTGGCTATAGTTAATGGAGATTATGACGATCTTGAAGTCTATCTGGAAGATAATACTTCGAACGTAGGGCTTTGGAGAAGATAGCTCCTATAGTAGACTTTGGGAGGTAATCGTTATAATAGAGTATCTTCTGAGTTACTTTGAGGGGTAGAAGACCTTCTATAATAGTATTAGCAGTGGGGATACTTAAGATCTTGAACTAGATGAGTTCTAAGCCTTCTCGTAAGAAGCATCTCAGAGATCTACTCGCTTAGCAAACTGATAAGTCCTATTATATGCTTAAGTATTATAAGTATCTTAGAGACGGTTTAATGAGAGCTCTTTACCTGCTTATACTCGTTAAGAGTATATTAATAGCATCTCGAACTCGGAAGAGATAGATAGTAGTAGCTAGTAGTACCTGAGGACTTTAATTAATAATAGATAGAAGAAGCTAGATAAGTACTATATATTAATAGAGGAGTCACCTCTATATGCTGCTATATTACTCCTCTACCCTAGTTTTAACTTGAAGTACTTAGAAAGAAACTAGCGATCCTCTTGCTAGTAGGAATAGGTATCTAGTGCTAAGCTAGCTCTAAAGAGGTATTTTAACCGATAGTATCCTCTTAAAGAAGGGGAAGTTATGAGGAATATAAATTCTCGCCTAGAACCTATTAACCTAGATAACTTTGAGCAATAGGTTTAAGCTAAAGCTATAATACTTAAGGAAGAAGAGGATAATAAGGAAATAGATAAATTAGAGAGGTATTTTGCCCTAGCGAGGCAGGCTAACTATAATCCTATTAATTAGTGGTTTGCTTATGAAGAGGAATATCCTCAGCTGAGTAGGCTAGCATTGGGGATCTTAGCGATACCCTTATAATTATCTAATTATGAGAGGGCATTTAGTATTATATCTCTTGCCTAGACCTCATAGAGGCTAGCAATAAGGGTAGAAACGTTAGAAATGCTTTAATATATGAGGCAATAGCATAAGAGGGGTGCAATTTCACTGCTAGGGGGTTCTGAATAGCTTTACTTAGCAATTACTTGCAATTAATTGCAAGCAATTAAGTATAGTATCGCGATATGGCAATCAAGTCAAGTTTGACCCTCATAATTAACTTGATTGCTTTACGGGGAGCGCTGGTTCTTTCCGACTCGCAGGTCTTTAAAGCAAAGATAGCCATGACAGAGATGTGTGTCACGAGCCAGGATGAGATCATAGGGAAAAGGACTTATCGGACTACCCTATGGAGTCCGTAGAAGGGGGATACTAGGTGGCGCCTTGGATAACAGGCTACGCTAGGAGTCCATAGAAAGGGAATACTAAGTAGCACCCCGGGTAACGGGCTATCCTAAGGAAGTCTATAGATAGGGGGCACTAAGTAGCTCCCTAGATAAGTCCTCTAGCCCTTATATACCTTTATATAGTAGACTGGAGGGTTAGAGAAGAATGAACATTACGACTTTGCACCTATCTATACTAACTCTTTCACTCTGCACTATAACCCGTTTGTGACACCACAGATCTTCACCGCGAAAGATCGGACCCAAACGACAACAAGAAGGAGAACAACCCAAACGCGCTTAGCGTCGATGAATTCATGGAGGAGGTTTCCAAGAAGTTGGAGAACGGAGACGAGACAATTGGACCAGGAATGGCGGGAGAGGTCATCAATCGATGGTACGGGGCATTTGGGGACCAATATGCAAAGGCTGCCACCGGGAAATGGATTGTAAAAGTAGAGGTCTCGGAGAATTGAATAAAACACCGTTGCTCAACACCGCTGCTTGATGATGTGGAGCTTGTGGAATGCCGTTCCGACAAACCCGTTCACACTCGTCACTTGATGCTCAGTTCCTGGGGAGCTTTACGCTCCCAGCCCTAACCAAATCAAATCTGCAGAGCTTTCAGGGCCTCACTTTTCGTCCCTTCGTGGTTGTAACAGCCAATGACGCCGTTCTTGACCCAAATTCCGTAAGCTGTATCAACGTCGTTGATAGATCAGATCATGTTCGACTCACAAACTTTGGCTTGGGGTTTAGACTGAACTCACATATGTAACCAGGACCAACCACTCCCTCTCCAGAACTCGTTCTTCTTTGGGCAGCTGTCGCAAAATAAAATCAGGGGCTTGTCCACTGCGTCTTCATTCCGCGTGACTTTGCATAATCGGCAGTTTTGGTTGCCTCTGCGTGTCAGGAGACATCGAGATCAGTAACAGAATAAAGCTTTGGTGCGGAGTCGCAACGTTGCCCCTGCAATCCGAACGTGCTGGGGCAAAAACCGATACCGTCCCAGGACAACTTACCCTTCAGCCCATTTCAGAAGCCCGTCGAAGTTTCCGATACACTTTCCGAGGTCGAGGGAGCTGACGATATCTGAGCCAGAGTCACTTTTGCAGCGAGCCGTCAGCACCACTGGCTTGGGTTTTGCAAGTTTGTCTGGCCTTCCTGAATCGTAGGTGAAAGGTGTGCATAAGTTTTGGATGCAGTCAGACTCGAGTGGGCATTTTCGAGCAGTGAATAGAGCTGCCAAGGAGATGCAGACAGCTGCGGCGATACCTCTGACTCCGACTGAGCCTCATGGTTCGAGCCAAACTTGAATTGAGAGAGCTGGTTTCAGAGACACAGTAAACTGTCAAGAGGATTCGTTTTGGTTCTGCGAACTAGTAAGCATATGAACCTATGGCTTGAAACACAGAACCGTGATGTTCTCGAGAGTATTCTAGAAGCCTGCTTTATAGAGAAAACCTTCTTGATTTACAGGGAGGGAAAACCGAAAAGGCTCTTCTTTGAGATTAATTCTAAAAAAGGGAGCAAGCCCGGCAGCAAGGTACCATACCTTAGACTTTAAAGAATGAAGTCTCTCAATCAGGGCAGGGATGAACTGTCTTTGTTTTGGAAAGCGCTACTCTGAGAATGGGTGCTGGTGGTCTCGTGTCACGAGGCTGTTTTTGGTCCTTGCGTGGCACTGACTCTGTCTTTGTAAAACAACGCAAGGGTGTAAAAACCAAAAGGCTCTTCAACATCTGGTATTCTGTCTCTCAATGTGGTCTGTTGGACAAGTTCTATTCAAGCTTGGGATAAATTATTGTTCTGATGCTCATTGGCACTGCCCAGGGCTGTGGCTACCCGTTCCATTATTGCTCAAGATTTTCACGAGAGAATGCCCCAGAGAACACAGGAACTAGTAAATGAAAAAGAAATAATTACATCTAAAAATTAAGATTTTGTTTCACCATGAAAAGTGGGTAAAAAAGCTGAGCCGATTTTCAAGGAAAAATGAGGAATATTATGATCAGTTCCCTGGGCTAGCTATAAAGAGTTCCACGTCTATCTGTAACAAAATTCACATAGAAGACTCATCAGACCAGGAATCTTGATGCACAGGGCGGCTGAAAACTACCATGAGTATGTCTTTTCTGAGCTGACGGATTTGTGTGGAGCGCAGATGGTGCGGGACTCTAGAGAGTGGATGCAAATTTTCATTTTACGCAGATCCACGAGTGACTCACACTTCCACAACTACTTGAGAGACAAATTTCTAAGCCAAGAACAAAAACAGGAAACAATGTCAAGCACGGTAGCTCAGGGGTAGAGCGCTGGGCTCATAACCCAGAGGTCCCTGGATCGAAACCAGGTCGTGCTATATACTTTTGATTTTTGCGCATCTTGGTTCTGAACAGCCAAATTGCCGTTACTTTCGGCTCAAAAATGCGACCTAATCATTTTCTAAACACGCAGGAATCTCTCTCAATTTTCGTGAGTTTTTATTATAGCAAACGGAAATGTGAACCGCAGACTGCAGCTGAATATATAAGTATTATTGGCTCAGATACGAGTCTCTCCTTTCCTATCTGAAGCTGCTTTGTTTAAACTACTGTGTTTCAGTGTGCACACCTTGCTGGCTGTCGAGTATCAGCTCTTGGACTCGTTGAGATCAACTGTTAGCCGCCTGGACACGACGACATTGAGGCAGTCCCCCCGGGGTGTCCTCTCGACAACTACTCCTAAACACGGCAACCAGGCATCCCAAGGTGGAAATGCTTGTGTCAGTTTTCAAGGTCGTTTGAATTGTAAACTAGAGGTATTATACCCAAAAAGAAGCCCAGTAAGTGTATTGTATTTCTATAAAGCTTTTGTAGAGCACCCCAGGGCCGTTCAAAGCAAGCGATTTCCTGCAAGCGACCAACCACTAACACTCCATGTCCCTTTGGCACACAGAGATCGATTAGAAATCTCAACTGGTATCCTCAGATGAAACGCTTGAGTCTATAGCAACTATGTTAAGTGAATGAGCCAGTTTGGAGCTGATTGTTATCCAACACTCCTGGCTTCCGGCCTCAATGAGGAAATTTTACTTCCTGTTCGAAACGTCTAAAACAGACAGTCAGCACTCGCCCGTAACCAAATCATGTCGGCGTTGAATTTTGACGTACTGAATTGGAAATGGATGATATCTCCGTCTTGTACAACCTGGGAGAAGTATGGTCAGCGCTGCAGCACCGGAAGGAGTCCGAGTACCTACATAAGACTTTCCCTCTTGTCGATACTTTCCAGCGGCCCCGCAAGTGCAAGCAAGTCAATTCTGACCCCCATACTTGCTGTTGGTGAGATTTTTCTTAGTGTTTTTGCTTACTTAGTTAACTTAGAAGTTATTTAATTTAAGCGCTATATAAAAACATATGATCTATAATTACCTAATCTATATATATATATAAAGCTATTTATAATAGACTTAGCAAGCTGAAGCTATTATTCGGTCGTATAACCCCCCTTTTGAGCTAGTTTTTCGATAGCTAGAGACTCTCTATAGTCTCTAGCTTTATATTTATCCGTTGCAACGTGAGGGTTAACTTAGTAGTATTAAATACCTTCTTATAGTTAGCTGCTATTGCTAGGATAGCGAGGATATCGATCGCGAGCTATGAGAGGGTCGGGAAGGTATCTAAATAGTTTAATTACTACTAGATAGGCTCGGAGGTCTCCTCTAGAGGTTAATAGAGGTAGAGATCAAGCTTATCCGTCCAGGGAGGGGTCTGCTAGCGCTAGCTATTAACCTACTGCTAGAAGTAACTATTATTATTATCTCGAGCCGCTGGGTTAATAGCAAGGCCTCTAGGCTGCCCTCTGCAGCTAGAGATACCCTCTTCCGGTTAATACTACTTATTATAATACTCTATAAGTGATTTCTAGGCCTTATCGACCTATCCCTCTTAGTAGTTATTACTCTATATATCTTATAAGTATGAGATCTTATATGCTAGATAGAGAATAATCATACTAGAAAATAGTAGTAACTCCCCTAACTTATTATAGTAGTAAAAGAGCTTCTGCTATAACTACTTAATACTACTATAGAGGAAGGATTGCTACTTCTCGTTAAGAGTATCGAATCGTGAGGCGGCTCGTGAGGCTAGAGATGCCTAGTCTTTGCGTATATAATATGGGAGGGCCTAGTAGTTATACTAATAATAACGACGAGGCCTTCCGGACTAGGTTTGAGATAGCTATAAGTCCTTAAAAAGGTTATTATTAACTAGAGGAGAGATCGTGGAGTTATAGTAGGTCTTCTAGTTGATGAGGTATAAAAGGAGGTATTCTAAGCCTATCGTAACCTCTTATAGTTAACTATGCCTATCTTTAACCCCCTACCCCTTATACCTCTTCGTCTAGTAGTAAAAGGGCTCTAGGATTATACCTATCTTAGTAAGAACCTTCTAGTCGTTAGAAGATAATAAATCTACTTCTAGTATATGCTATTTAACGTCGTTGTTATTATTATTTGATAGTATAAAAGCCTAGATCTTATTCTTCTTCTTAATAGCTCTCTCGATTATGAGATATATACTATTCTAGTAGGTGTCGTTATTTAGGATGAGCTAGGCCTTATGGGATAACTTAGAGAAGATCCGGAAGTCGGAGTCTCTATTAATCTCAGTTATAGCCTTCTAGTACTATTCGGTCCGTTATAGAGAGGCCTAGATAAACTTAATGATATTCCGGAGCTAGCTAACAGGCCCGAGCCTCTGCTAGAGATCGAGGTTATTATTATAATATTGAATAAGCTAGTAATACTCCGACTCCGCCTCGAGGGTCTCCTTATTAGCGCTAAATAAAAAGGCCCGGGCTGCGAGGTTAAGTATATAACTATAGCACCTTATACGCTAGGCTTAGATATCCGTCTCTATTATTACGGGATATATATCCCGATAGAAGGTATAGAGGTAAGTGTTATTATTAGTTGCGTTATTAGAGATAGTTACTCCGATCCGGTCCTGGATCTTATATTGACTAATAACGTTGAGGAGGGTCTCCGAGAGGGTAATACTACTATAGTCTCTATAGTATTGAGAGAAGCCTAGGAGGCGTGATTATAACGTGCTAGTAGTATTAATAAAGTGATATATAATACCTATAAAGGCGTAGATATTAGGTGATAACTATAGATCGAATAAAAGGTGTATTTTCAATACTACTAAGTGGAGTTTAGTTATTACGAGAGCCTCTCTATGCTAGCAGAAGTCTTGGAGACGGTCCCGAATAGATATATAACCCTATGGGACCTCGCTAGCAACCTCGTTATTATAGTATTATAGGATCTATTAGAGGAAGGTGTTCTCAAAGTAGGTAAAAGGGAGGTTAGTAGAGACGATAGAGGCGACGTAGAGATCCCTTAGGGTTATGATCTTAGCCTTAGGTATATTACTATTGTTAAGGCGCACCCTCTTATATGGAGGAGGGTTAGATAGCTCGGTTGAGGAGGTATGAGTATTAGCCTTAGAATCGTTATCTAAGAGGGTGGAGATCCTATAAACGCGATAGCTACTTTAGCCTCGTTAGAGTAGGCTTTATATAAGCAAAAAGCTTGGGATAATATACCGCACTAAGTGCTCTATAGCAGTAGTAGTAGTAGTAGCGCTAAAGATCCTAGGGGACCCTTTTAAGTCGTATTATTAGCAACTCTAATAGGAGGGCCCGGCCTAGCCCTGAATAACCTTAACGAGGAAGTTGCTATAGTCCCGAATCTAGCTAGATCGACCTTAGCCCTTCTACTAAGCTAACTGCTCCTTAAGGATATACCTCTTACTCCCTATAATAACAACGGGGAGGTTATTAATCATAGGATTTAGAGGGATACTAATAGTGAGGGTAGTTGCGATTTATATAGAGATCTGCAGGCACGGGGCGCCTATTACTATATATATATTAGTAGTAGAGGAGGAGGTAATAGTAATAGTAGATATCGTGAAGTTTAGTAAGGTAATATAGGTAAATAATAAGTAGGATATATAATAATAAAAAGCTTTTGTAACTAATGTCCGATCGTAGTATTAAATATATTATTCGAATCGTTATAATCGCATCTACTTATTATTAAATTTTCGAAAAGATCCGCTATTATCTAGTATAGTGAGGGTAGTCTGAATAGCCTTAATAATATATATAATAATAGCGAGGTTAGTAATAGTAGCATATTTCAGTAGCTAGGCGTGCCTAAATAAATGGGGCGGGGGCTAATCTATAGCCTCTTATTAGCTAGATCTATATATATATAAGATAGTAAGGAATTCAATAAGTCTATGGGCTGCCGACTTACTCGATTGGGAAGTGGTGATAGCTTCCCCTTGCTTGCTTGGCTCATATTCCTTGCTGAAAGCTCTGCACTTACGGGGCCGCTGATACTTTCCCGCTGCCTTGATCGGGCCCATGGACTTGCCGCCTTCACAGAGATCGTGAAAGTCTTGGTAGGCGACCACCTCAGCTTTGATGAATCCTCTCTCGAAATCGCTGTGAATAGCTCCAGCAGCTTGAGGTCCGAGGCAGCCTCTCGGAATGGTCCAGCACCTGATCTCCTTCTCACCAGCTACACACATATCAGCACAGAATTCAAGCAAGGGTGGTAAGTTGTGTACAGACCGGTGAAGTAGTATTGCAAGCCGAGCTTTGTGAATCCTTCGGTCACGATCTTGTCCAGTATTGACTTGACCTTGCATTCTTTAAGAAACGCATCCCGTGCAGCCGGATCATCCTTCATGCTGTGAAGCTTCTCTTCGAACTCGATAGAGAAGGGGATGATGTCTCGGGGAACGCCTCCGTGCTCGGTGACCCACTTGGCTATGGACGGCAGGTACTTGCTCTTCTGTCTGAGGTAGTCTTTCATGGTCAAGTTGACGAGGTAGATTGTCGGCTTGGTGGTGATGAGCTGGATCTTTTCGTTGATGAGCGCGATCTCGGCCGGCGTCCAGCTTCCATCTCTGACAGGCTGATCCCTCTCCAGCATCTACATAACGATTGTGAGCATGCTTCAAACGCTTGGATTTATCGGACTGCCAAATCCGGACTTACGGCTTGGATCTTTGTCGTTGTCTCCGTGAAGAGTGGCAGCATTTTGTACTTGCCACCCGCCTTTCTGACAATTTGTTCCTCGGCGACGATTGTCTTCTGCAGAATGTCTGAAATCAGGGCGTAAGCTGGCGCCAAGCGGATTCAGAGGGCAGTACAAACCGAGATCTTTCTTGCAAAGCTCGCTTTGGATGGTGTCTACAAGATGGGCCGATTAGTTTCGTCGGGTTGAGGGACTCGATTCAACTAACCCAAGTCCCGGACAGGATCAACCGAGTCATCAACATGCAGAACTTCATCGTTATCGAATGCTCTGCCAAAAATTTCGAGTCAGTACGAAGGCACGGGAGTCTAGCCATGGATGCTGTACCTGACGATGTGGAACATGCCATCAACGGCCTGAATGTGAGACAAGAAGGCGTTACCGAGTCCCGCTCCTTGGGAAGCACCCTTGATCAGACCGGCGATATCGGTGACCTGCAAGTACGCCGGGTACATGGACGGCGGCTTCCAAAGGTCACAGAGAAAGTCCTACAGGTATTACTCAATTCAGTCATCCATTGGGAGCCTTTGTGTGGGCATTCGCGACTCACATATCGAGCATCGGGAACAGCACATCTCGCCTCATTGGGCTCAATCGTACAAAAGGGGTAGTTCTCTGCAGCCGCGCTCTGCTCGGTCAAGAGATTGAACAGACTCGACTTCCCCACGTTGGGCAGACCAACACACCCCATCTTCAGGTTCTTGCTAACCCTCCCAAAAGCAACGACATTGTCCTTGACAACTTCAATCTTCTTGGGCGGCATGATGACGGTATTTGACCAAGCACAAAGATTTTTTACTTGAAAGCTCGATCTCGGAGGGTTGAAAGAAGGAAGAAACCTCTGGCAAACTCTTCAGAAAATGGCCTGATAATTGACTTCTAGGCCCACATAAGGACAAGGGCATGTTTTAGGGGTCCTTCCTCTTAGGTTCACAACCGCCCCACGCGCTGCTTTAAGCATCCAATTTTGAGACATGGAATGAGTTGAACACCTTGTTTGACAAATTGTTGTTGAGTTTTGGAAACATGACTCTGCCACTTTTATCAATAAGCGCTTCTTTAAGCCCTTCGATGTGACTAACTGTAGGTGTGCTCAGGCAGCTCAGCTTCAGTAATCTGTATCCTGAGATACGACCACGCATTATTGGTGTCCTCATGTTTCATTGGAAGAGAAGACACAGCACTAATTTGCAAGATTTTTAAATGACATGAGAAGTTTTTGGAGAAATCCCGGTTTACGCTGGAGCGCTCCGTACTGAATTCGAGCATAAATTCTGCATCTGGTTGTTCTTTTTGTTTGAAGCTCACTGTCTTCGGAGGTCAGCCTCCAAAGTCATTTTGAGACCAATGAGCGCTGGGAAAGGTATGGAGTTTTACCTGATAGAACAGCCCCTGTGCACCGGAAGGTATCTGAGAGGTTGATTTGAAATTGCATTATCCATTGACCACAGTTCGGTCAAGCTATGGAATCTAAATTGCCTCTATTTCCACGCAGCCTGCCTCTCACGAGACACGCAAGAAGTCCATATTAGGGTTCATGTTGTTGGCAGCTTGATGTAAAATATTTGGCTAACTAGATACTAACCCTTCCTACCATGGTGACCGAAGATGGAGGCCATGCCGTGCTGAATTCTGGTAGAGTTCAAAGCTAATGTTGAATACATAGGCCTTTTGATTTTGTCTTAAAACTTTTGGATGCTCTAATTCGGGCTACATTAAGCTACCTCGGTCAAAATGATAAGGATATTCGTGAATTGAACACTACTACGAGTTGCGAATGGACCTTAGAGGAGTAAACCTTTCTGGCGGCGAGTTTCCTCGCGGAAAGATCATGATGCCCTGAGACTCATCTCGGACGAATTGCCGTATATCAGCAAGTCACCATACATATACATCTCACGAAATTGCGTTACAAGCCGTACACTTTTACAGCCTACCCCGAAATACGCTAGTCATGCCATAGGATCAATGTAAGCTTTTCAGTGTTCTTTCACAGTCGGGGCTACCGTGTAGATCGATCAAGTTGCTAGCGCTCTTCAAGTCGAAGCGGTAGCTTCACCAGCAGATCGGCGAAGGAAATATCTGGCCGGAATCTGCAAAAACAAACCCAGACATGTTTGACTGTGGGTGCCACAGATGAAGTTCTGCGGATTGCTACCGAACCCTATCGAGCGCTTCTGTTATCCTAGGCTGTGCTAATGACATGGTCGTTTCCCGGAGGCCTGTAACTAGCAGATAAACAGTCAAGACTGAGTCAAAGCCATTCGAGGAAAACGTTCTGTAATTCATTGCGAATCCGTGTTCTACAACTAACGCATAGCGGAAGAATGCATTCGCAAAGCTTGCATTAGAGGTGTTGACGGGGCCGTTCGTGAGGAGTCTCCATGCCATACATATCAACCACAATCTTGGATCAAAATCCCGTCGAAGCGGCAAGTATTGAGGTTCCGGCAGGGCTGGAAAACTCGACTTCTCTGTGCTAGCCAAGCCTTTTCCAGAAAGTTATCACCTTCTAAACGACTACCCAGCCAGGTGACGAAACTGAATGCGACGTCGATTTTGACGTGTTTTTGCATCAGAATCTCTTCTTGACTTTTCTATATGAAGAGAATGACACAGCTAGATAAGCAATTTCATCAAATTTTGAGACGTTTTGTTTGGTTCTTCGTCAGAGGCCAGAGACATCAGGAGGGGCTCATGAGAGAATTGGATTTGACGAGCCAAATGAACTAAAGCTGAGTTGGCCTGCGATCTGGCACAACAGATCTTGACGCTTAACTCATAAAGTCGACGGATTACTATCTGATCAATGGAAAAAAGCATCTAGGACATGTGAATGTGAGGTCGGTCCACCCGCTTGTGTGCATGAGTCGTATCACGACGAATTGGTCGATCTCACCCGTGACCCCGGCCCAGCGCAGGCCTGTCGAATCCCGCCTGTATTTCCTATTTCTCTCATTCCCTCATGGCAGCCCAGCCAGGTCCCCAACTATGGTGCAACTCAACTGCGGAGAAAAACTGTTCGCCAATATTTGGTCTCCAAACAAGTTTGTAAGGACCGCAAACCGCGAGTTTTCTACTGCGGCGCGTGTGGGGAAAAACATGGCCCGATCACTGACGTCGCATCGTGTTTCTATAAGCGCCCGACTCCGACTGGCCACAAGCCTATGATCGATGCAACCTGCCCCCGATGAGAGCACTTGGCCGTTTGTCCCCGCGTTGTTCACCCCGACCAGCCTCGGGCGGGGAGCCGGTGGAGAGCTCGCAATGCCGGAACGATATTTCAATGGTGCGCGTAGAGTCGTGATGACCTCACCTGGGCCGAGTCAAGTTATCCATGCCGGGGATGACGGGGCCGTGCGGAGAGCGACAGTAGCATTTCATGCTTGGCGAACTGGCTGACAGGCGTATATAAGACGAACACAACTGTTGGGAACAGACTTGTTTCGAAAGATGCGATGAGTGCAACCCTCTACGCGTCCTAACCTGGCCTCGTTCAAAGCACACAGCTCCGGCGTTAATATGGCATCCGTCGCCCTTAGTCTCCTGACGGCTCTCGTCAGCCAGGCCTCGGCCCGGACGGTCAAGACACCGACTCCTCAGATGGGTTGGAACAGTTACAACTACTACAACTGCTATCCAAACGAGACCATCATTAAAGAGAACGCTCACGCTGTCGTGGACACCGGCCTGGCAGAAGCCGGCTACGCGACCGTCACCACCGACTGTGGATGGCCGGCTAAAGAGCGTTCGGCCGATGGACAGCTCGTGTGGAACCCGGACCTCTTCCCGTCGGGAGGCGCCAAGGAACTCGGCGATTACCTCCACAACCTCGGCATCAAGTTCGGCGTCTACTCCGGTGGAGGATACTACCAATGCGGATCGACCGATCAGCCTGCTTCTTTGGGTGAGTTGCGACGTGAAAATGAAGAGAAATCAACTTGCGCTGACTTCGACTCAAGACCATGAGTTTACTGATGCAAAGTCCTTCGCCGATTGGGGTGCGGACATCCTCAAGTATGTTGATGTGATTGCGGACCGTGATCTTTTCCGAAGACTGACCAGACTTCCTTCCCTTCGCAGGTACGACAACTGCTACGCTGTCGAGCCCGATGTCATGGTCGACTACGTCTCCGAGGAGGCCGGCTCTCCTGACCGCTTCGTTACAATGGCTGAGGCTATGAACACCACGGACCGTGATATGATCTACCAGGTCTGTCAATGGGGCACAGGCACCAACCTAGGCATCTGGTATGTCGCCATCACCCACTCTTCTCGTAGGGCACTGCCGAAATGCTAATCTCGCGCGCAGGGCCCCGAAGATTGGAAACAGCTGGAGAATCAGCAACGACATCTACAACAGCTGGCGCAGCATTTGGCGCATCACCAACCAGGTCGTGCCTTTTTACGAGTACACCGGCCCTGGCGCCTTCCCAGACATGGACATGTTGATGTAAGTGGCCTGATGATGGCCCTCCTGACATGACCAAAAATTAACCGTAACATTGCAGCGTCGGACTCAACGCCCTTTCAGTCGAGGAAGAAAGGTTTCACATGGCGATGTGGAGCATCAACAAGTCGCCCCTCACTCTGGGAGCCCCGGCCATCCCCGCCCTCGTCCCGGAACACACGCTCTCCATTGTTGCGAACAAGGAAGTCATCGCCATCAACCAGGACCCGCTCGCCAAGCAGGCCCAGCTCGTCCGTCGCTACACCGAGGAGGAATGGGATGTTTGGGCCGGTGAGCTTTCCGGGGACAGACTCGTGGTCGGTATCGCCAACTGGAAGAACGACTCTCAGCCCGTCAGCTTCGACGTCGCCGCCGTGCTGGGCTTGGCCTCGGCCAACGCCCGCGACGTCTGGGCCGCGAGCGATGTCGGCTCCATCTCGGGCACTTACGAAACCACTCTCAAGGGCCACGAGCTTAGGTTACTGGTGCTCTCAGACCTCGTCAAGGCGGAGCAGGTCCACAGCTCCGTCGGTTATTACACGGCCACAGAGGACGGCGCGGTATCCGGATCAGCGGCCGAGGTGACTTGTGGAGATGGCCAGTGCTTGCCCAGCGGAACCAAGGTGGGCGATATCGGGTCAGGGGCCGCGGTCAAGTTCGAGGGTGTTGAGGCCAACACCGAGGGCAAGAAGCTCCTCGGTGTCGACTTTATCAACTATGATGTCGCACTCGACACCGCTTGGGACTGGGGCTCCAGTACGCGTAACTTGACTATCTCTGTCAACGGTGCTGACGCCAAACGCTGGGCTTTCCCCATCTCTGGAGGAAACTGGTTCGATACTGGGCGCTTGCTGGTGGAAGTTGACGGCTTCAAGGGCGATAGCTCGAACACGGTCGAGTTCAGAGCCGTGGGAAGTGCTTGGGCGCCGGACTTGGTTGGTTTCGAAGTCTTCGAGACTTCGTAAACCCACACCAAGATCTCAGGTATCAACCATTCAACAAAGAGGTGATAATCATATTCGGAATTTTGCCGTAATTTCTACATTATGCCGATTCGCTCACCACGAGTCCTGTGGCTACCACACGGTGAAATAATACATAGGAAATAATACATAGGAAATAATAGATGTCTGGACGTGTACATCATGGGGTATACGTTTTTGAAATAACATTTGAGCCATTGCATGCCACAACCAATTCCTCCGGTTATTCCATAGATTTCATGACATCATCGCGCTGGAAACGATGAAAGTCATTACCCGGTCTTTTCAATTGATCGAGAACGGGGGTGGCCGGGGTTGCCGGTGAGAGAGTCTTCGTCGTCGATTTTGTACGAAGTGCTGCCGCTGCCGGTGTCGTCGTGTCGGGACCTGCCACCGAAAGGCGGGGTGGCCGACGGCTTAGGCGACTGTTCCACCCTGATGTCGACGTCGACTCTCCTATTGATTCCAGCTGCGCTGCCGGGGACGTCGTCCAATTGCGAATCGGCGGGGACAGCTCCGACGCTGGCTCGGTGGTAGCTCTTGAGGCCGGCGTCGTGTTCACCGCGGGTCCGTTGGTTGGCTCCGGATCGAACCTGGGAATAAGAAAGCGAGTTGAATTTGAAGCCGCTATCCTGGTCTTTTGCAAGCCGAGTGATGAGCGAAGCCATGGACATTTCGATGTTGAGTTTGACCATATAGGCGACTGGGTGGAACTGGATGTAGACGACTTGGTTGGGAAGAGACATCAGACCGATGAGCATGGCCTGAGTGAGTCAGTGACATACGTCCCGAGAGGATAGGAAGGGGGGGGTTGAGACTTACGTCCATGGCGATGGAGAGGACCATGAGCTTGGCATTGAAGCCCACAAGAGGCTTGTACTTGACCAAACCATGTTGACTTAGAAGACGAACTTTGACAATCCTCAAGAAGTACCAGTTGAGGCCAGCGTCGACGATCAAAATGAGAACCTTGGAGGTGCGGTCCCAGTAGTGGTTGATTTGTACGAAACTGCAAGGGCCGCGTCAGGAATGCACTCGACAAAAAGACGATAGTGCTGGTGGACTCACGTGTCGTTGGCGGGCGGATCCAAGTGCGATGGGATCCAGATGATGAAGACGGCAATATTGATAATGGTAATGACAACAGCCGTTCCCCATTTCAACCGCATAATCGTCTTCTGGCTCTCTGCAATAACGGCGATTCGGTTGATGATGATCTGCATCAACAGCTGGACTTCGAACACCCAGAGAAACAAGATGAAAAATAAGACAGGCACTCTGTTGTTTCCGTCAGCGTCACGAAAAAAGGGCAGAGCAAAGAAAACAAAAAAACCAGAAAGAAAAGCGAGGGGATTCACGCTCAAAAGTCTTACGTTGGCCCTAATATCCCATCCAAGAACAACCATCCGATGATTGTGATGGCCAAGTTGGCCAAGATCTCACCCCACATCATGTAGATGTACGAGCTTCGCAGAGGGTTGCGATTCCGTCTCGTCTGTTTCATGGCCTCCCATACCGTCAGAAATCCGAAGCCGATTGTGAAGCCGGCTGCCAGCGAGGCGATCTGGTAATCCCCCTTGGACGCCATCCTGACTGGTGAAGAGGGCCCCAAGTCTGTGTTCGATTTCGTGTCGAGGCCGCTGAAAGTCCAGTCCGGTCCGGTCCAGTCCAGTCCTCGCGAAGCTCGTAGGTACGCCGGGTTATGCAAGGACACCAGCACCGCAGATAAGAAGCTGGCGACGGGATGTCGTCAAGGCTTTAACTCTAAAGGAAGGACCCCGGGAAGCCATGTCGAGAGGGATGGGCCACTCTTAAGGCTTGCTTCACTCGGCTTCGAACCATGGCGGGCAGCAGATCGTCCCTCCCCCCCACCCCTCAAAACCCAATCGATTTTTTGTCACACTCTTTTCCGCTGCACAATCCATTTTGACGACACTTCAGTCTGTGGCAATGACAGGCAGGCTTTGTTTCGGGCACCAGATGCAGGATGTCCAAACGGCACAGGGCTGCCCAGACCGCGCGGCAGCAAGCCTCCGTCAGTCGGCCCTAATGGACCTCAGCGGACTAAAACCAGCCAGAAACCCACATCGTGGTGACAAGTACACTGTATAGTGTCATTCTTAGCTCGACGCCACGCGCCGTAACATCGGAGTGTCCTTCGACGAGCAGGTGGGGGGACTATGAGACGACAGGCTGTTCAATCGACGCTCCTACGCTACTTACTTGATCGTCGGTTAGACCGCAGATAATGCCTCACTCCAGCAGAAAGTTGTTGCATTGAGATGACAATCCCATTGGCCCGAAAACAAGGGATCAACAGGCACAACAGCCAAGTACAATACGACCCCTAAATGTTTGTTAGGGCTGTACGTCTCCAGCGGCCCACGATCTGCCTTATTTGGCCACAAGACTCGAAGATTGTTAGTATTTATGCCCCAGCTACCCCTTGAACGCTAGCAAGGATAAAGTCACGACTAGACAATCATTCAGAGGGTATATTGTATACACAGGCGTGCCGTCATTCCCATCGTCAACTGCTGGAGGAAGGCTGCTGATGAAAGCCAGATGTAGGTCGTGGTCGGATCAGTCACGCAACAGAAGATTGGGGGACCCCTTCCAGAGACCCTCCTGGAATGTGACTTGGGGTCGGCAATGCATCCCCATTCCGCGGATCCATCCTGTCAGACGCCGCAGCGTGTGGAAAACATGGTTCATATGGGGCGGGCTTGCAAGAATCTCGCAAAAAGAAAAGGCGGGGAATATTCGAAGGGGACGATGCGTCGGTCTACAGACACGATGAGTTCGTGGGCGAGGAAAAACCGAAGTGGCGAGTCAGAATTCGAGATTTTGTCTCGAAGCAGCGAAAAAATGTGGTGTGGTTTCAGTAGATCGGCATCTAGACGGATGCAGTTTAAGGCCGTGTACCGCTCCTTTTCTCGCAATATGGCGTCCGATCTTTCTGCCTCGGGAGTGGGAGACTGGACAGATTGGGCTGCGAAAGAACAAGAAGGCGTCTGCTGGCGAGCAAGAGAGCCTCCAGAACCTCTTACACTTCTCTCTCACATTACGCATCTGGATACAACTCCAAGAGGGTAAGAGACTCAGAACATCGGGTTTTCTTCAGAGACACGCAGTCAAACAAGCCGCGAACCACTTCCAGCCAGCGCCCCGAACAGCCGTTCATGCGGATGGGACATTCTCACCCTCGTGTGTTCTGAAACGCGATTCAAAGGCGTCCCATGGTTTCATTGAGCCAGCAGCAGGCCGCATGGTTCCCTCCGGAGCACGTGGTTGAAGTCTTGGACCTAGTTTCAATCAGGACACGAAAGCCGAGATAACCGTCAACTAGAGGTCGAGCACGACGTCTCCGTCAAGGCGACATTGGCATTCGCCATTGCAATTCATTGGACACCTGCATATACCATTGAAATTTGAGCAGCCCAGATTATAAGATGCCAGGGATGACAAGTGAGCAAAGAGACCCCCCCCTTCCTTTCCGCGTGCCAGTGGACCACAGACGACACGCATCAGGAAATGCGGGGAGCTGGCGCACTGATGACATGGGACTTAGATGGTTCATCTCCTCCCTCACTCCTTCTAGTCTAATCATGTTTCTACTGACTGCTTGACCCATAGGAAGAGCAGGACGGGTTGAAAACTGAGACCCAGCGACTTATGGTCTTGAGGGAAGAGTTGCGCAGATACTGGAATTGATTTGAGCTTCTTTGAAGACCAGTCCATGTCTGACAATGCTGTAGCACCGAACGTGGCTTCGGGCGCTGGGAAATCGGCACCATTTCCCACTTGGTTCCCCTCGTCCGTGGCTGGATCAGCGCCGCGGTGACCCCTCAAGAACCACGTCTTAAGCCAGAGATCCACGTTCTGCAGCATTTCGAGTTCCGCTTCCGGAAAGTCCGTCGGCAGATAGAAAAAGGCTACAGATAATAACAGGAACCCAGAAGAACCATTGCTCAATGCTCGTCTCAGTGCTCTCTCCTGGCCACGTTGTTCCCGGTGGTTAGTGCAATTCCGGAACGGCCTGGAACTCCTGGAGCTCGGAGGAGTTTTCGGTACTATGTCCAATCGTCATCTTGTTTCTCGTCTGTGGTGTCGAAGCGAGCTGAGAGCCGGCGCATTCTCTCTGGCAGGGGATCCTTGGGTATATTTGTCAATAGCTTCAGAGTTTCGCTTCGTCAGCATCTGACAGCCCCCTGGCGCCGCGGCTAGACATCACGCGTATGAAGACGAAAACGAATTGACTTTTGTGCTGTATAATAGTATTTCGCAGCCCGCCCCGGCGCCTGACTAGAAGCTGAAGAGAACGTTCCACTCGACAAAAAGACCTTTTGACTTGATCCGCGCTCGATTCCTGTCCGAAGCAAACAACTAAACATCAACCTACTGACATGGAAGGTAACAAATGCAACGGAACGGAAAAGGGGGGCAGCCATCAACCGCACAAACGCCCTGCTCGTCTAAAACCCGCTACACCACATCATGCAACCAGGACATGCACATATTCCTCTATAATCCTCCAAATCCTTGGACGGGAAATGCATAGTTGACGTGGTGACTCTCGGTTTTCATACCGCCCGTGTACGCCGTCTTGTTCGCCGCGCGGCTTGCCTCGATCCCCGTCCAGCCGATGATGGCGACGAAAGTCCTGCCGCCGCTGCTCGGACCTCCTCCTCCTCCTCCTCCTCCCCCCCTACATAGCGAGAACCCGCTCGCCACGCCGTTGCACCCGGGCATCGCCTTTGCCCTCTCAACGACCTCGCGAATCCTCTCTTCGGGCTCTTGGCAGTCCTCAAAGCTCACGGTCTCCACGATGGGAGAGTTGATGACCGCTTGCGGCGCGTAGGGCTTGAATTGCAGCAGGCGACTCGTGGGTTGGCCGTCCAGCACAGGTGCCAGCTTGGCCATGGCATCGGCATAGTCCCTCGTCCTCTTCCAGGCCTCGCTCGCCTCTGCGTTGATCCAACCTGATTGCGCGAGCACAGTCGCATTAGTTCGGCGTCTTCCCACAGCGGAAAGTCTCCCCGGGCTGATCGGCAGCGCTCAGAGGTGAACCCGGACGCAAGGAGAATATCACGTACCAGTTAGCAGCTCCAGCTTCTGCGGATCCTCGCTCCAAGGGCCCCATCGGGTACGAAGGTAGCCGGGCTGGCTCTGGAGAGCCTGAAGCATGGACATCAACTGCTCTTTCCAGTCATCGATGGAGCCCTTGACGGGAATGATCACGCGCTCGGTAACGGCGTTCGGAAGCTGGGCGGCGGGGTCCATCGCTACGGACCGGATCGGTGTATACGATATGGCAGCTTGCTTCCTTTAATGGCTAAAGTCACTGCTCGGGCCTCCTCACAATACGTGTTTCGACTCACAACGAGAGCAAGTGGGTGCTGGGCAGCTGACTTGAAGTTGATTTATAGTTGCTGCTAAGCTCAGATAGTTAGCTGGAGAGGTCCGGATCCTTTCTGATGTAATGGTACCCCTTCCCTCTCTCGAGCGGATAAGGAAACAACCCTAATCTTAAATACCCGTGTTCACCGAGAACGAACAAGAAGCGACTGGACAGGAGGATAGGTTATAGACAGGAGGAACCTTGCCTTTGGATAAAAGCGTTGGAGGAAACAGGGCTGATGATGTTCTCCCTGTCACCAGACGCGGCATCGATGTTCGCCCGACAGTCTGGCACCGCAGCTCGGCTTCTGGGGAGGCGCAACGCCGTCGGCGTATCATATTTCTCCCCTCGCTCTCCCCCGAGGATGGTGTGAACCCCCGATCAAAGCTTCATGAGTTCGTTGACGTCCGTCAGCGGACGAGAAAGGGGGGGAGAGGGTGGGGGGGGGGGATAAGCTCGCGAGAGCACTTCGCAATCGCAACCTTTACCGATAATCCGAGGCAATGTCACTGAACCTCAGAGTGTACCAAGCTCCTCCCTTCAGCATCCCGGAGCAAAGCCGACGAACCCTATATCAGGAAACGTTCTAGAAATGCTGAGACCTCCGCCCCGCGCCAACTGAGGGCTGCCGATGCGAGACTTCTCCAACCGCTCCTCCGGAACTGGCCGCACCCCGGCTGAGTCCGCCCGCCGCCCGTCCCGAGGCTGCGGCTGTACAATGCCAAGGACGCCATTGGGCATTTGGCAGGTTTGAAAACGTAAGCCAGGGTGAGAAGAAAGATGGGATGATGTGTCAACGGACGAGGAGTGTGCAATGTTGACGCCCGCACTCGCACAGCGCCGGCCGACGGAGCCGATGGGATTGGTTGGTTTTCCCGACGTACATGGACGACCAGCTCAACTCGTTTCGTTTCATTCGCGTCTCCCGCTGCAACGGTAAGACACTTATCTGTCAAGCCTGCATCTTGCATGAGGCATCTCACCTCGAGAACGGCTGTCTGTGTGTTCAGAGTTCCCGTCAAATAACGTTTCATGACAAGTTTCTCCCCGCCTGCGACGTCCCGCAACTTCCGCCCTCGCATAACCGCAACAATTCGTCCACGAACATGCCTGTGATGGGCCCTTGGTCGCATACGATGCCGCTTCAAGCGTTCCACCCAACCCAAAACTGCGTCACGTCATCCGTCAAGTCAAGAGACAGAGGGTTTCATGACATGGTGCCCTCCAAACGTCCACAGAGCCGCGTTTTGAGTTCCAGAGTTTAGACGACTCGGAGTCCATCGGCCTCGAACTCACGTTCTGGGACTTTGCAGACCTGTGATAACTCTGCCCATGAACGGATTCAGTCTTCTGCATAGTCAGTCTCGCAGACCTCGAAGTCCGCTGCACGATTGGTGAAACTGTTGCGTGGCGTCGTTCATTCTCAAGATCGAGTAGGATGGATCGTGAGTTGCCTTGTTGCGCTGTTTCGTCGAGGTCTACAAAAACAAAGAAGACACTATGACAGACGACTTGTTAAATGATGTTTGGAATCGTGAGCGTGTAATGAGAACGACACATCTACTAGAATAACAGTTGCACTTAATTATCACCGAATTCTCGGTTACCCACTCCCATTCAGAGCACATCTCCATTCATCGTCGTTACACCGGTTCCGGATTCTGTCGCCCTTCCGCCGGACTTCATCATAGAAAAGTCCCGGAAGTTCATAATCCGCGCCCAAGGAATATGCGGCACCGGGAAAGTCCGCGTCGTCCCCAAAGACGGGCCTCTCTTGAGGGCGACTCATTCCCCAACCAGCCCAAGTCACACCACCACTTGCCATTGTACGAGACCAATCGCCTCCGCAGCCGTTACCCCGCGGTACGTCCCCGATGTTCAAGCTCTGATCTGCCCATGTGACGAGCTCATCATGCCCGTCTGGCCCACCTCCCTCGGACGGAACTTCGGCTACGGCGGCGCCTCCCCACGCGTCCCGGACTTGGTGGTTGTGTATCTCGGGCACCACATGAACCGCATCCTCGAGGTCAACGTGGAGGAGCTAATGTCCTTCTCGAACCCGGCTTTAGCTTCCAGGAACTGCACGAATACCTCGAGGAACACGACCTCAAAGAGCATCTGTGGCTTTCCGTGCCCGTCGGACAGGGCTCGGTGCTCGGTGAGGCGGTAGAGCGAGGGGTTGGAGCTACGCCCTACGGCAACCATTGGGGCATGCATGCATGCACTGTGGGATGGAGGTGGAGGGGGTGCTCCCGAACGGAAAGTTGGTGCGCACTGGCATGCGCGGCGTGCCGAACCCCATTGCCGACCCGAGCTCAAGGCCCGATGAGCAGCCCGCCAGCGACGGCTAACGGTCCATACAACGACGGTCTCTTCTCGTAGAGCAATCTTGGCATCGTGACCAAGATCGGGATGTGGCTGATGCCTATCCTTGGAGGATACCAGCCGTATGAGATCATGTTCAAAAACGACTACGACTTCCGCAAAGTTGTAGAAATCATCCGTCCGCTGCGTCTGCAGATGGCCTAGTAGAATGTACCTTTCCTACGCCATACGCTTCCGAATGCTGCGCACTACGGACCCAAGACCAAGTATACCGATAAAGACGTTTGCCTGTCACTATCAGACGAGGAAGTCGATGCCATTGAGAAAAAAGCTCGACATGGGACGGTGACAGTTGATAGGTGCCGTGTGCGTGCCAAAGGCAGTTCGAGATGCACTGTTGAATGTCATCAAGCAAGAGTTCCTCTCTATCCCGGGATCGCGATTCTTCCTCCCCGAGGATCGGCCGCGGGAGAGTCCTCTTCGCGCTCACGAACTGCTCATACAAGGGATTCCTGCCGTGGAAGAGCTAGAATGCCTGAAGTGAGTTAAGATGACGTGAATACACGAGAAACAAGCTAAAAAGAAGCTGCAGCTGGCTCCCGAACGGTGGCCAGCTTCCCTGGACCCCCATCTCCAAGATTCCGGACGGAGACGCGAAGAAGCAGCACGATATCGCGAAGAACCTCATCGCGAAGTATGGATTCGAATACCTCGGCGCCTTCGTCGTCGGCATGCGAGAACTTCGCGAGTTTCCTCCACGTACCATGTTATTTCCGAGCCGGGCGTGGCCTGTCCTCCAGGGATGTTTTGCTGATCACCTCTAGACCACGTGATTGGCATCTCCTATCGTCTCGACGTACCTGACGACGTGACGCGCATCCGGCATCTTACCCACGCGCTGATCAAAGAGACGACTGCTCACGGATGGGGACCGGTCCGTGCCCACACGGCACTGATGGACCCGGTGGCTGATGCGTTCAACTGGAATGACTAGGCTCAGATGCAGCTCAATGAGAGCATTGGGAACGCGCTGGACCCCAACGGATTCATCGCGCCGGGCAAGAACGACGTTTGGCCGGCAAGCTATGAAAGAAGAAACGAGTGTTGGACAACAAGCAATATCGAGATCGTGTGTCTATCGGCCTCTTTTTGTGGGCGGGGAATAGTAAGACTGGATCCCGATGGAAAGTGACGTTTGGATGATGCGAAGGAATTGGTAATAACCTGTAGAAGTTGGCTGAGTGATGGACCAGGAACTTCAATTCGCACCGGCACTGTTTTGTTAGTTAGAACCAGACTAGAGGGAGAGTTCCGCGCGTTCATAACTTTCGCCGAGCACTAGAACCCGAAGACATTTCCGGAATTGGTTCAGATGAGGCTGATCGATTTGAAATGCTGGCTGATGCATCTCGATAACTCCGCCTGGCCCACGTTTTTGGTCTGCTAGAATCAGGCCGATCTTGGAGATGAGGAAAGAGTCAAGACGTGCTGTCTAGGAATTCATTGGATTGTAGTGACTGGGATCCGGAGCTTCACATCCGGAGTCCGATCCCGGCAGGCGACGCCCAAGGGTCATCACTTTTCGCCATGAAAAAAAAGAAAAAAAAAAAAAAGACCATTCGAGGATCGCCTCTCACCCAAATCCCGTCGTTCATCTCAAAAGAAAGTCTTCCCGTCGTGATCCCACATGCCGAACAGGGGATTACTCAACGTCGACTGGAAAAGCCTCGTTTTCGTCCGATGTAAGCGTCATCAGGACCGGCGCCGACCATTCACGGCCCGGCGAAGTGGATCCACCAACTGGTTCGTCCCACCCCGGAGCCAACTCCGTGAGGTACTTCTGACGTCTTACTGAAGGTAAGGCTGGCTGACCGGAAGATTTTTTGTGGCAATGGCGTGGACGATGGGATTTGGATTCTCGCCGCAGATCTGAAGGCCATCGGTTACCCGCTCCAGCTCACCTGAGAGTGCGTGAGCGCAACGGCCCGATGACGGCACGATTACACCCAAAGACTCGGTTTGCCACGTGTGGCCGCGCCGTGAACACAGTCAATCTGCATCTTGCTCTATTTGCCGACGAAATTTCCGATGAGCCGTGCATGCGCAGTCTATGAACTCATATGACCAGTCTTGCCGGGTCTTGCAGTGGAATCAACCAGCCGAAATCAGGCTTCAGTGTTGTGATGCTGCTGCTGCAATGCAGGCGAGCATGTCATTCTTCTGCAACCATGCCAGCTAGGAGAATTGAGTATAAGAGCCAGCTTTGGTTCGTCGATACAAGAGCAAGAAGATCTCGTCAACGCAGTCCGATTTCACCAGCTATCAGGGACTTGATTCACAACGGCGAACATGGCGCCCATAAGTCTTCTCCAGCAAGCCGGGCTACTTGCCTTGGCCACGAGCATCAACGCCGTTCCGTTCATCTCCGAGCCCCAGACAACGGTTACTTCCGAGCCCGCGTTCACGCCCTCGCAAGTCCCTCACACCAACGTGACTTCTCACGGTCCCTACACCGGGCCATCGCCAACTACCACCGGCGCAATCTCCACCAGCGTCCTCGCCTCCGAGGTCCCCCAACTTCCTCCGCCTGACGATGCCTACGACTACCCGGCTGACGGCAAGCTCCACGGCGACCAGCCTGCGCCGTACACTCCCTCCGGCGGCATTGGCACCAACGGCTCCGCCCCGGTCTACCGCGTCCAGAGCGACTTCGACTTCCAGTCCCTTGCTCTGGGCTTGTACCAAGAGTACATCGAGCTCGACCTCTTCCACTGGGGTCTTGCCACGTACTCCGACGAGGATTTCGAGGAGCTTGGTCTGACCGCCGAGGATCGCTTCTTGCTGCAGCACATGGCCGACCAGGAGATTGGCCACGCGACTGTCATCACCAACATGCTCGGTGCCCAGGCCCCTCAGCAATGCACGTA
Organism: Colletotrichum sansevieriae; assembly: GCA_026260285.1. Lineage (NCBI taxonomy): Eukaryota > Fungi > Ascomycota > Sordariomycetes > Glomerellales > Glomerellaceae > Colletotrichum > Colletotrichum sansevieriae. Next base: position 63,175 of record JAOQIF010000364.1, read on the forward strand.
CAACTACCCCGTTTCCAACCTGCGCGAGTACATCGACTTCAACCAGAAGCTCACGCGCTGGGGTGAGGCCGGCGTGTACGGCTTCCTGCCCCACCTCAACTCTGGTCCTGCTGCGCAGCTCTTGCTGCAGAGCATCACCGTCGAGGCTCGCCAGCAGATGATCTTCCGGCAGTTTGAGGGCTTGTTCCCCATGCCCGAGTGGCACACCGTCGGTATCCCGCAGAGCTGGGCATGGACGCTGCTTGCCCCTTACATCTCCTCCTGCCCATGGAACCAGACTCGTCTGATCTGGCAGAACTTCCCTGCCCTGCATATCTTGAACCAGCCCAACCCGTACCGCATCAACGGCTCCAACGTCTGGAACGAGACGACCGGTGGCTGGGCAAACACCGCCGCGACAACCAACATCACCGACTCTGAGTCCTGTGTGAATGCTACTGGCGCTGGGCAAGATTGTTCAGCCGCCATCACGCACAACCGCACCGAGCCGCTGTCATATGCTGGACGCCAGGTCTTCCTGCAGTGGGATGCTCCCGGACAGCCGGTTGGTCCCAACAACAGCTACATCACCTCGACTAATGTCCAGGAGCCCAAGTTTGCGGCTTGGGTTTCCCAACTGAACGTGACATACTCTGCTTTGCAGAACGTCAGCATGGAGGATCGTACCGCCTACACCATCCAGCCCAACGTCTCAACTTGGGAGTACGATCCCGCGATCAACTCGACCATGTTCTTGGCTGTCACAGATACTGATCTGTATGTCACGCCTTACAACCTGACGATGATCAACCCCCACGTGGCTGCTCTCGCTGTGTACCAGGCCGGCTAAGCATGATGTTGCGTGTCTTGGTGACAGAATCAAAATTATTTCTTCATCTGTAACGCTTAGCGAATAATCTTAATGAAACCACATTACACATCGAGGACAACTTACTTAAATGTTTCCGTTCGAAGAGTGAATGTCAAAACATCATTTGTGGCATGGATTCTTCCGACCGTCGCCAAGTAACTACCTAGGTATAATACCCATGGACCAATCTCTCCCAGAATATCTTCATCTACTCACGCTGCGGAATTGGATACTCTTCATGAAATCAATTGGCATTATGTTGCTCGCCTAGAATCTTAATAACTTAGTTGCACATCAAATCTGTCTCTCTCGCTTTTCTCAAACCGTATTCGCCGGTCCATGCTCAGGTGTAGACCCTGTTCCTCAGGTAGGCAGTCCCCCTAGCAAGCCACTATCATTTTCTCTGTCGAATGCATGTCTGCCGTCCTGTAACCGTTTCGACGCAGTTGCTTAGAGCTCGTTGTGCTCCTGGCCGTCATCGGAGTCGGCGACAATGGTCTTGACAACGTCTGCAGCCTCGGCGACCTTGCTGGCGACCTTCTCGGCGACATTATCGTTGACGGATTCGGCAGCTTCGCTAACAGCCTCGCTGGCCTTGATAACGATCTTCTCGGGCTTGGGGACGCCGTCGATGCCGACGAGCTCGGTCTCGAAAACTGTGCGACGCAGTGGTTAGCGTATGGACACCAATGCTGAGAAGGGTTGATCGTACCGAGAGTAGAGCCGGCGGGAATGGGTCCCATGCCACGGTTGCCGTAGCCCAGCTCGGGGGGAATGGTCAAGGTTCTGCAAGGCGCTGTGATCAGTTGGGTTCCGAATGTGTAGGCGGCTTGCGAAATTACCTCTTCTCGCCGATGCACATATCCAGAAGACCCTGGTCCCAGCTGTAGCATTGTCAGATATGATCCCTCGTCGTCCGTCACTCGCAAGACTGGACTAACCCCTTGATGACTTGGCCGCTGCCGAGCTTGAAGCTGAGAGGGGTTCCACGGTCGTAGCCTACGAGAAAAAGTTGTTAGTGTTTGACTTGTGATGCTGAAGCTAGCATGGTAGCTCACTGGCATCGAACTTCTCTCCAGTAGACTGCAGAGTACCGCGGTAGTGCATGTTGACCTTGTCGCCTTTCTGCGTCTTCCGCTCGCACTCGACGGCCTGGGTGACGTCGATCTGGAGGTCGGCAGCGGCGACGCTGACAGCGCTGGAGGCCAGAAGGCCGAGAGAGAGGAGGAGACCCTGCATTATGGCTTGTTTGGAGAATGGGGCGTGGGAAGTTGTAGAGCAAGACGGTAGAGATATTGAGTATCAAGCGGTCAATTGGTTTACTTAGGGACGAACGGCTGGCGAGCAACAAGGAAGACAGGTGCAACGAGGGGCCACCACCCGCCAACAGAGGGTTGAAGCCACGCCGCCTCATGGTGCTAATCCCGGCGAGTTGACTCCGATTGGCCAATCGGATAGGCTTGGTTGTTCCGGCTAGGAGATGTCATCCATGGATAAGGTACCTAGATGCATCTTGATCTTATCGATAAGAGTCCACCCAATGTCCATCTTACCGCCAGCTGAGCTGAGAGACAATGACGTTAATTTTGGAATGCCAGACTTGATTCCATTTTCACGATGGCAGTACTAATATCCGTGGAGTCTTCGCTCGAACGAACATGCATTAACCGCCCAAGAATTTCCGTAGTTCTGATTCCGGACTTCAGATTTCGGCCCAGCCGAAGTTCCATTCCCACGCATTGCCTCGCTGCTTAGATCCCAGTTCGATTCATTCTTTCTCCAAGACCTTGGCTTGGGGTTCACGATGAGCGGGAGTCTCAGACAGCCCAAGCGTCAACGCGACGTGTCACATGCAGCTAGACCGCGACGCCAAAATATGCAATTCGACTGAGCATCCAGCAAGCCCACCTCAGCCAGTAGTTGGCGTCGCACGCGCTGCCAACAACGCCCACGCACTACTAAATAACAAATCTAGGGTGAACCACGAGATTGAAGAGAGGGCCTCTCACTTATGGAAGAGCGGAAGAGCTTTCCCAGGCACAGATCCCGGAGCGCCATTGTCGTCTCGGACGATGATAGGCTCAGAGCGGGGTTTCCCCTCGCGAAGTGATGCAGCCGCGCCTGCGAGCATCTCGTTCGGTACGCTTCGTCACACAAGTTCTCGATTACGACCAATCGCTGTCATTCATCCGACCAGAAGTACGTTCTCAAGGTGTAAGACGAGCGATGTGACTGGACATGGAAGCTAGGCTCGAACCCTGCGGATTCAGACGTCGGGAATGAGATGAACATGCAACCCTTAACATATATATATATATTCCCTCGTTCATGTGAAAGCCTTATGATTGTCTCGCAAATCAAACCACGACGTCAACATGGCAGCATTTGATCTCAGCAGTCACACATGGGCAGATCTGCCTTCCCAGCTTCGGGATGCTCTCCCCAAGGCTAATGAGGTCGCCAAGACCGACGGTCAACTGAAGGCCTTCACCACCAGTGGTGCTATCACCAAGACTGTCACCTTCGGCATCAAATCGGCCGGCAGCGACCGCACCATTCTTGTAGATATTACGAATGGCAGTGTTGAAATTCGAACCGGCAGTGCCGCAGATGCTGCTTTTGTGCTATCTGCCATGCCAGAACAATGGCAAGAATTCATGAAGCAGGTCAGACGGACCAGTCTCCCTGACCCTTTGAAAAGTTCGAATTGCTGACACGTAAAAGTAGACTCCTGTTAGCCCATATCAGTCATATTGGGGAGTAAGAGCCAATGTCGTCGCACGCCAACAATCGCAAATGCTTACCACGCGAACCCCCAGATGTACGGCATGAATATCAGGCAAGAAGGGATCGAAGTCCAAGGCGATCAAGAAGCGTTCGCGCGCTGGACGCACGTATGGCGACGGTACGTGAGTCGCGAAAAGCCAAGCAACGACTGAAACACTAACAGCAGCAACACCAGTACACTTGAGCTGATTCATGATGCGGACGCCGGTCCGACGCCCGAGGACAACGAGCCTCAGGTGTATGAAGACCACATCGTTGGGAGATATACTTACATCACTTCTCCCCTATGGGGTCGTTGCAAGGTCTTCTACGAACAAGCGGGCGAGGGAAACCTGGAGATTCTCTTCTGCCATACAGCCGGCAGCGACGGACGCCAGTACCACGGCGTGCTGAACGATGAGCGCATGCGCAAGAGGTGCAAGATGACGGCTTTCGACCTTCCAGCCCACGGTCGATCGTAAGTAAAGCCTGCAACATAAATATCTTCCAACAAGCTCCAGGAAGGCATGGCGAGTTAACCACAGAACAGTTTCCCTTATGAAGGCTACTGGCCTGGCACGCACACCAACAACGAAGACGCCTACATCGGCTGCATTGCCGCGCTCATCAAGAAGCTCGGCCTCATCAAGCCCATCGTCTGCGGTGCCAGCATGGCCGGCCAGATCTGCTTAGCAGTGGCAACTCGCGCCGACGAGGTTGGTGCAGGCGGCGTCGTTCCTCTCCAAGGCAGCGACCATGTCGACATGAAGAGGCAGTGGCACGACCGCTCGCCGTACGTCAACCAGTCGCTGTTTAACCCGGAATGGATTTATGGCGTACGCTTCTGTGTCGAACATTGTGGAAAAGCCCCCGCTGACTTGTGCAAGATGATGTCTCCCACCGCGCCTCTGGTCAATCGTCAGCTCACCTGGCACATGTACTCTGCCCAAGCTTACGGTAAGGTCTCGTCGATCTACGATACCGACTGGCTTTCCTGACAAGCTATAGGTATCTTCCACGGCGACCTGGACTTCTATTTTGGCGGCTGGGACGGCCGCTCGCGCATGTCCGGCATCGACACCAAGAAATGTCCTGTGTATATGATGACGGGTGAGTACGACTGGTCGAATACCCCGACGATGAGCCAGGCCACCTGCGACAAGATCCCAGGCGGAAAGCATCAAACGATGAACAGGCTGGGCCATTTCCCTGCGACAGAGAATCCGAAGGTGTTCGTGGGCTACTGTGAGTTCAGCTCTGTCGTGTACGGTGATATTTTCTACTGACGCAGACGCCATGTCCAGTACTGCAGGCCATCGACCACATTGAGAAAACCAGGTCTTGAGAATCGTTCGGCAAACGCGAATGGGCTTTTCTGGAAGAAAGAGCCATGCAGACATCTGGCAATATCAACTATATGTGCAGAAATCATGTCAGTCTTGAATATGCATGATCTTCCAATTCAGGCATTCATCAACGACCTACTCGCCAGCGATTACGGACGCACTGCAGTGTGACCACAAGAGTTGTTTTTGCACGTCGAACGTTTTCCACTTGGGGTGATGTTGGCATTAGCTCCATTTAATCCGTCGGCCGTCTGCAGTCTGTAGTCAAATCCCCGTCGACTCGTCGTCCGTCGCCCGACCTCCAGTCGCAGATCGAACCATGCAGCTCGCCCTGCTCACCCACACCTGCACGCAAGAACAATGAATCGCTCCACACGGCGAATAGAGAGCACTTACAGCAGAGCAAACTACCCGCGATCCGTTGCCCACTCCGTGCAGTCTCTGCTGGCTGCAGACAAGTCGCATTGCAGGAGCGATCGCTCCCGCCTGGCTGCATACTCTACCCACCCGCCCGAGAACCCGATTGATCGGGCTGGAGGTTGGGTCGCAGGACCAGGGTTCTCTTGCATACCAACCACACTCACACCCCCCCGGCCAACACCTCCCAAACACCAAAAGAGGGCACGATCCGAACTCTGCCCTGGGCACTTCAGGAGAGCCCGACTGGACCGGGCCGCCCTCCATGTTGCAGAAAACAACAGTTCTGCCGTCTCTCCAGCGGAAACTCCCGTTTTGGTGAAAACTTCGAGAGATGAGAACAGTTCAACAGAAAAAGCAAGATTTGCAATGACTACCCAAGGGGCCATCGGACCAGTGTATTGGGCAGCGACGGCGTCGGTACGGCTAGGGGGGTTATGCTGGTCAAGCTCGAGAAAGGGCAGAAAGAAGGAAGGAAAAATTCTTCGAGTTTGTGCGATGCCAGATTCAGACTCATCGAGGCCGGGCCGTTCGAAACCACTGTGCAGTGTGCGGCCATCTCATTCGTGCATTTCTCCAAGGCACGGCGGGCGTGGGTGCGTGTGTATGGTGTGGTGGCAGCAGGCCTCGACGTCTCCGAGCCCAGAAACCAAGCTTTAGTGACAGTCACTGACAGACGACCTGCCATCGTGGCTTGGTCTTTCTTTCACACCTCACTGCGATACTGCGCACACAGAGCCAAGTATCTTAGCCGCCGCAACGCTGACGGGCGCCAAGAGCCCAGACGCGCAAAAATTGCTTCGTCCATCAGCGCCAGGCTGTTGTCGTTGCATGGATCCGGGTTTCTGGCGACCAAAAAGTGCACTTCCCGTCATGGGTATACCCGCATGACGAGGAATGAAGGCGAAGAAGGAGGAAGATGAGGCAAAAGGCATAAAAGGAGAATGCGATCAGGGTCCAGGTTGCTTCGACTTACAGCACCTGAGGCGGAAATGCCCAAACCCAAGCGGCAGTCTGTCAATCATCACCCCGACCAATCCGCCCCCTGCGGTGGTCGTCTGGCCGTCCTTTGTCCAATCATTCTCCCCTATTTCGCCACCAAAGGCGCTGTAACTGCAAATCAAGCGATTACTATTTGCATAACAGACGTTTTCTGTGTAAAGGACTATTGTCTGTCTCTCTCTCTGAGCATGACTTTTGCCCCATGTCGACCCACTGACACCACCCTGTTCCCCCCATTGCAGCATTGCTGCATTGCTGCTGCATTTTGCAACATCGACACAACACCCTGCTTCCCTGCTTGCTTGGCGATCCCGGGACTTCAAAGGGGAACGGACGGGAGGCTAAACCATCTGCGGCCCCGTTTTCCATGCCCAACTTCCCTGCGCTCGACGGCCCTTGAACCAAGACAACGACAAAGCTGCCCAAGGAACTTCTTTCTCTGTGAGCTTCGTCTCTCGCTATGATTTTGTCAGCCCCAAGGACAGGGGCGACTAGCCGCCCCCACTGCCACACACACACACACACCCAAACTTTGGGCTGGTTGTCGTCGAGCCGTCCGTCTTGCAGTGACCACCTCTGGTCCCCTTCAGCCATTTTCCCTTTGTTGCTAAGCCCGCGAGGCCCCTTCCAAGGCTTCTTTCGTCCAGAGCTGGCCTGTTATGCATCCGGTACCTTGCTCGAGGCCAGGCCCCTGCCCCCCTCCGGCAAGTGCTGATGCCCACGCATGGAGGTGTACTTACATGGAGATATATCCCAGGACTCGTGTGTGTTGACAGCATCTCTTCTGGTATATATCTCCCATAATCCCTCGACATTCTCGTCTCACCTTTCTTCCGTCTCACCAAACCAAAGCAAGCCTAGTTCATACATATACACACGCGCACATCCTAAAGCGTGTATCCCATAGAGCACACGAGCCGTTCTCAAGTCCATCATCCCACGCTCAGGCCAAAAATAACCATCACTACTATCGCAAATCGCTACTTCACATCACATCACACACACACACACACACACACACACACACACACACACACACACACACACACACACGAACACACAAAATGTCCGGCTACAGAAACACCGTCGTCATCCACCAGGCCGAGCCCTCCATAGCCAGCGACTACACGGCCTCGTCCGGCTCCTACGCCTCCTACGGCTCCTCCTCCACGCCGCGCTCGCTGTCCCCGTCCGACGAGATGATTCTCCGCGTCCACGGCGCCGACAAGCACAGGAGCACGATGAAGAACAACAGGAGCGTCACCATCATCAACCGCAACCAGCCCGCCTACGAGTACGGCGCCCCGTCGCCGGGCTACCACAGCACTCTCCCCCGTCGCACCTCATGATGATAGACTTTCGACCCTTCGGGCTTTTGAAATCTATTTTTTTGTTCCATCACCACCAACCTTGTACTTGGCATACTTTCAGCGTTTTGATCCGAGGGATTATCGGGCGCACCACCGCGGCGGCAGCGAATATCTGTACAGCATTACTGTATCATCTCTCTCGTCAACCACGGCATTAGGGGTATCGGGGAATTTTGTTTCTTTTCTAGCGGTTTGGGACGGCGTGGATCACAACGCGAGGATATGGGCCGCCGGGAAGACAGGCATGGGTGAGCACGGGCGGGGGACTCATTACTTGCAGGATGTACATCACGGACGGGGATGGGAATGGGGGTTTCGAGACCCGTTTAGACTAGATAGATTACAGGATTGCAAACTGACAAGCATCCATGACTTGTCTCTTTCCTGCACAACTTTTGCAGATTTAAATGGGGTTTTTCTTTTCTTCGCACATGTCAATCTTGTGGTCTCCTATTCTGGAGTCGCATCGTGTGACGATTGTCTCGATTCTCGAGTTTGTTCTGATCTGCAGCCGTCACTTCCAGGACCCTGAAAATTCTCCACGTCTCAGTGTCCGGTCCAGGCCTAGGTCGATGTGCGTGGCTTGCTGGGCTCCCTCCCTGCATTATTGTATCGCGGCGCAGTAGTTACCGCAGCATGGTACTTTTGGCTGCAAGGGCAACCGCTGGCTTACGTTTCTCGCTGCGAGGGCTTTCAGCATAGGTAGGTAAGGTGCCCAGGCAGGTAAGGCTCGCAGACAATAGCGCTCTCGCTGGTAAACTCGGACGAATCTTGCGATGAGGTCATAATTCTGGCAGGGGACGGTTCACATGTAAATGGTTTCCAAGAATAGACGGAGTGGGGACCCTGAGCGTGCCATCGCATCTTGATGAATAACGATTACGATAAGGTTGAGGCGCACGCAAGAAACACCACGCCGTAGGTACCGGGGGACAGTTCGTAATTGAGTGCAGTGGCTATTTTTGTTGATATTTTCAGAAACAAACAGGTCAGCTAGCTACCATGGCTAGGAAACGCTGCAGCATCGCCCCGATTAAGCATTGGTCCGACTTGTTTTTGGGATTTGATTGTTTAAGCTGTTCGTATCTCATCCAGGAAACCCTCCCTGTTCTCAGGGTCCTTTCAACGTGGAACTCAACGAATTCTATGCTACATCGTATTTCAACTCCTTTGATCCGGTCGTTGGCGTTGCATCGCATCGCAACGCTGATCGTTCCCCACCCCCAGTTTGCCTCAATTCCTCGTGAATTGATGGAACGGTATGACGGGCGTCGCTCAAGCACCACCCTCGCGCTTGGCGTACTCGTCCTCGATCGCCTCAGCGTACTTGTCGTCTGCGGTGCGCGGATCCTCCTTCAATACGCCTTCGCGGACAAGTTCCTCGGGGTCAGGGCGGTGAGAGAGCTTGTCGTTGAGAGTGTCGGCGCGCATGTGCATCTCGAGCTCCTTTTGGTGGGCGATCAGAGAGGGAGCGGCGTTGGATGCCGGAAGTATGTTCTCTATGGGGGTGGGGTTTGGAGTCAGTGTCTCGTCAACTTGCAGGTCACCTTTGTTGGTCGGGTTGCTATATGCAGAAACAACGTTCAAGATGCGACGATGGGTACGGTGGCTTTGGGATCGGCGGGTGAGGCGGGCGGTGGGGGTGGTCGCAGATGCTTGGAGGAAAGAGTGGATGCAAGGGAGGGGGAAACAGCCCGGAAAAGGGAAAACAGGGAAGTGAAGTGAAGCTTGCAGCTAGGAGACGAGAGTGAGGCAAAGGGGGGCGACATACTCTCGACCAGTTCGGAGCGGTTGGGTCGGTGCTGTAGGTGAGCCTCGAGGGAGTTCTTGCGTTCGCCGCGCGAGGGCGAGATGGGGGTGTCATCAACAGCGGGTTGCTGGGTGTTGTTGGTATTGGTGTTGGTGTTCTCGTCGGCCATTGTGGATTTGCGATGGTTCGTATCTGCCGTTGAACGGGGCGGGGCGGTTGGTAATGTAGTGAGTGTATCGCCGAGCTTGTTTGGTCGAGCGTGTCTCGCCTTGTTTTGCGGTTGTATTGAGATGTGCGAGATAGGATCTTTGGTCTGTCGCCTTGTTTCTTGGTTCAGGGTACTGGGTCGATGGAAGTGCAAGTCTGGTTCGTGATGGAGAGGGAGTATGTGTTGATGAGGGGTGAAAGGGACCGGAAGGGCGGTTGTGGTGTTGTTATGTATCCTCGAGGTCAGCCACGCTTTGGGCAGCTGGCGTCTGGTCCAGTCTACCTATGTTGGACCCTGAACAGCTAGCGAAGCCAATGAGAAGCTGGATCATTCAGATTCAGGGCTCGTTGGTATGGCAATGGGCGCTTGCTGGCTGAGGCACATGGGATGAATGGGGGAGGTTGTGCAGGTCAGAGGGGAAGGGAGCTCTTCCAGTAAGGTACCCCGCAACCCTGCTTGCTGGCCCCCCATTGCATCACCATACGGCAAGCACCTCCCAGCTAGCTTCCTTCCCCCGTGCCTGGCCAAAAGCTGCACTTTGTGCCTGAGGATTACACCTCCAGTCACCTTACATAGTAGACTATTAGCTTCGGTTCGTCAGGAAGCTGTCATGGCAAGCTGCGATTTGCGGATCATCACTGTTCATACGTCTGATGTTGCATGCGAACCCTCAGCGTTACATTCGTCGCCCCAGAAACATCGGCAGCTTGCGAATGCTTACAGTCGATTTAAAGACGACCGTTGACATCCGAACGAAGCTCGAGAGCGATGAGACAGACAGCTGAGCTGCTGCCACAGCTCCCGGACTTTGACGACAGATGACGTCTGCCGCACGCACGAGGGTCCCCCCGAGCCACCACCTCGCCTGGCCTGCTTTTGTACTCCCTGCCGTCACGCCACCAACTGCTTCAAGCCAGCCAGCCAGTAAGCCAACTTCAGGACCCTGTAGGGCAGCGAAAAGGTCGAGGTCGAGCCTCGGAGATGAGATCATGCGATCATGAGGACCAACTCGCTATTTCGCTTCGTACCAAACCCTGGTCGCCTCGCCTCGCTTCGTCTCGTCACCAGAGCAGGCCAACGCCGAAAGCCGCTCAGCTCACGCTCCCGTTGCCTCTGGCATTTCCAGCCGGCATTTCAAACCAGGTCACGCGTCGCTACATCCCCGTTTCCCTCGCTAGCAAAAGAGTAGCTGCCTCGCTGAAGCACATGATCGTCCCAGGATTACGGACCCAACTCCGGCCTAAACCCCCACCCCCAATACGCGGCAACGTTCCGAAGACATCGTGCGACCTGTGCATGGTTGTAGATATAGGATCTCACTGTGCTACGATACGCTCTCTCGATGCCGACAATTTGCGACCATCTGTTACTGGCTAAGCTTTTAGTGGACGTCTCTGACTCAAGTAATGAAAAGACGAACAAGCGTTCGAAGTCAACAGAAGGAGTTTGTCGCTCGTCGATAATGAGCATGCTACGTAGGGTCATCTACTCCCACTTTATGGCGTGACGAGTATTCCACCGAGAAAACGTAGGATAACGACGTATCCTCTGCAGCTGTGGCTACTATGTCTCGTCCGCTGATGGATTGCCCTGTCGATGTGGAGATTTCCCGTTGCAGGCCTTCTCTCGATAATAGCAGTTCCATTATTCATGCTCTTCAGCTCAGCCTCTGACTTGAAGTCTAAGAGGGTCATCGACATGGTTGTAGTAGTTACAGTTGCAGTTCAATTGCTGCATCATTTCTTTCCTTTCCTTCTTAATCTTCGCGAACTCTTTGACATTCTTTCAGCCTTCTTTGATAAACGTTCGGCTCGCCGTGAACCATCCAGCATTACTCATCAAAATTGAAGAGTTCTGTCCAAATGGTATCCTCATCCAAGCCTTGAAGAGCAGAATCTTGATCGCTGACATTTGGGGCAGGAGCTCCCTGCGTGCGGCTTTCGATCCAAGCCACGGAAACCTCGACGTTCTCCGGGGATGTAGGGAGGGTAAGAGACGGGGCGAGAGTGGTCTGAGTATGACTACTCGCCCCAGCAGCAAAGTCCTCGTTCTCGTCGGAAGAGAAGGTGGGCAGGGTCATGAAGGGGCCGCGGTAGGTCCTGAAGCCTGTCTGACGATGCGCTTCTTCCAGCATGTCGTATCTTTGCTGGTATCGCTCGTTCCCATCCGGCTTGGGGAAGTAAGTCTTCTGGGACAATGTCAGCGCCATCTTCTCCTCCCTCTGAAGCGAGGCGACTTACGGTAGCAAAGTCGTTGAGCGCCATGTCTGCCATGTGAGAAGCAGTGGGATACGTAGTCGACTCTTCATCCTGGTCAGAAGATTAGCTGACCGAACTCGGGCACTACCATGAGACTCGGGAAGACTGCGTACGAAGAAGTCGCTGGGGCGAACGTGTCGCGACTGACCGGGCCAGACTCGGTCGTGGAATGGACGCTGGAGAGAGGGATGGTGGTTCTCGTCGTTGTCCTTCAAGAAGGACGCGGGCATCTGGCCCACCAGCTCATACTAGGAGCTAGACGCATCGCTCTTCTCGTTCTCGGAATTCTCAGTCTTCGCGGCAGGTCCCTCCTGTGGCTTGGCAAGGAAGGGACGAGAGCCACGTCCATAGCGTCCGTTTGACGGACTCTTAGTTGACGAATGGGGGGATCTTGTGGAATGTCAGTGGAAGAGTTTCTTACGTGGCCATGGAAGGGAAACTCACGTCTCGTCGCGAGTGCGCTTTCTCGGGTTCTTCTTCAAGGCCTGCTTGGACCGAGCTTCTTCGGCGTTGGCGGAGATCACGGTCGCCTTATTCTTCGGAGGCGTCTGCTGGGAACTTTTGGTTGCGTCGGCCTTCTGTTGAGCTCCTCGAGCAGGGGTTCCCGCGGGAGAAGCAGCGGTCGTTGCGGAAGAGGATGGTGTACTCGGCGAATGAGTACTCGAGCTAAGTGAGCTGGGCTTGATGGGTGTCTGAACAGATGTATCCCCCTTGGGCGGCTTCGCAGGCGTGGCCCTAAGCTTTTGCCGCTGGACCTTCCGGTAGAGGGAGTGTTGTCTCAGTGGGAACGGTCGCAGTAGGAGACTGGAGGCGCCTGCCAACGAATGCATCGAAAGAGGGTTCAGGTGGTCGGGGAGTGGCTGCTTGCGGAGGTTATCGATGATGGCTTTCGCCTTATCGGACATCACGTCGCCTCCGGGAGTCCTCCCCAGCGGCTTGAGGGGAAGAGGCGAGGGCCGGGAAGCCTCGTCAATCCCATCGACCCAGAATTCGGAGGAATAATCATCTTCGCCCTGCTGAGCTTGCTCTTGGGCAATTGCCTCCCAGTTTTTGGCCTCCACGTGATCGAGATTTTCGCCGTCGCGGCTTGTTGCTTCCTCGGCCATTGAATGCCTTCAGCAAGCAAAAGGACAAAAGAAAGTGAAAAGAAGAAAAGGAATTTCAGAGGAAAAGAAGTACTCTTGTGTTGAAAGCCAAAGTGAATTCAGGGCATACTGAGGTTGGTGTGTTGCTGAAAGACTTTTTGGGTGAGGATGCTTGCCAATGGAAAGGTGAAAGAGGTTAGGGGAAAACAAAAGACGCGATAGGCCCTTCAGCAAGTAATTTTGAACAAGGGAGAATGATTTCAGTAGTTGTGGGAGCAGCTGTGAGAGAAAGGACCAAACACGTATTGTTGACTAGACGATGTCTGTGGCCTGGAAGCGTGGAGGGGTCCATTGCTGACTTGTCCGTTGTTCACCCGGCTTCATGTCCGTACTCAGCTATCTACGCTGAAACACACAAGTATTGCTAAGGCCATTTTTTGAGCAAGTGGAAGCCCTATCACAGCAGCCGGATATGAAGGGAGTAGACGTACAGCTATGATCATGAAGCAGGGTACGACTGGAAACGGGCAGGACAGATCTGAGACCTTGTCGACATCCCTCAGAAGAAGTAAGTTCTCAGCTTTCATGCAGTTTTCAAAGTATCAATCTTGTGGCCTTATAGCAAGACGCCACCATTCAATCCATAGAAGACGATGATGGCTGTCATTGCTTCGCTGCTGCCGTCGCCCCCTATACGCATCACATTTCAGGACTATAATTCGAGTACTTACGGCAGTTAAGTCTACTCGAGAGAAGATAAGAACCACCTGAAAATTGCGGGTCAGTTCAAGTGGCCAGAAGTTGCATTTAACCTGATCGACGACCAGTTGCGAAACTGTAAGATATGAAAAATCCGTGCCCACTCAACACATCTATCGTGTTCAACACTACCTCACAGCCCTGTACACTTGAACTTGAGAAGATTCTTGTCTACTATCTCCTTCTCCATTGAAATGAGTTTAGGCATATCCCACATGCAACTCAGCCAACGGCCTCCGAGCCAGTCTCGTTTCTGACTTGTGAGGTAAGGTATTGAGTGAGCAGCGAGTTCTGGAGTATCCGTCATACGAACTGATGACAACGTGTGAGTAAACCATATTTCTAGCAACAGAGAACCCAAGAGAAACTTACACTGAAGCTTCTCTGGGAGGTTCGACGACAACTCGGTGGGTATTCCGCCGGGGTGGACTGAGAACGCCAAGACGCCCTGCCGAAATGCAAGTCAGCTTCTGGGCTCCCCCTACAGAACATCAGAAAGAGGGCCACGAATACCTGATTACCGTACTCGTCCTGTACGAACTCCGTGAAACGGATCAAGGCGAACTTGGAAACGTGGTAAGCCCCGCCTCCGGCGCCCATGAAGTGTGCCGCGACAGAGGACATGTTGACGATCGTCTTGTCTCCTCCCTTCAGCATCAAGGGCAGGAATGCCTTGGTGACTCTGTATGTACCCCAGTAGTTCACGTCCCACGCCTTCATGTACTCATCGTCATCTGTATCCAAAAGCAACTTGAAAGGCGCCATGTAGCCGGCGTTGTTGACCAAGATGTCAAGCCGGCCCCATTCTTCCGTCAGCCTCTTCGCCGCCGCTCTCACGTTGGCCATGTCGCTGACGTCCATTTCCATCGGGAATACGGTCGGCTCACTGCGCCCGGCCTTCCTGGCAGCATCTCGGACTGCGGCGACGGTGGAGGAGACATCGGACCTAGCTGCCACGGCTATCTGTGATGCGCCAGCTTCAGCGTAGCCGATGGCGATTGCTTTGCCGAGCCCCTTGCTAGCACCCGTGATGAGGACCGCCTTGCCGGTGCAGTCTGACGATGTCACTGGATTGATTCCAGAGTATGTGTCGTGGTGGATGACGTCCCCCGTAAATGTATCGACTGTTCAGATGTCAGAACGAACAATACCACGCCTTAATTACAGGTTACTACCATACCCTTACGCGGAGGCAGACCGGTAGGCCCCGGTTGGGTTTGTTGAGGTTCTGGAGCCATGAGTGGAGTAATCTTCAGTTGAACGAACGTTCGTTCGATCTCTTGCGCGGCTCGGTCTCGCAGAAAAAGGTTGTAGAGTCGGGCCAACATCGTGTCCCAAGTCGGACTTCTTGACGGGCGCTAGTATCGGAATGCCGGACTTCCCCACGCTTGGCGGAAGCGCTCGAGCTAAAGTCGCACGTTGAACAAAGTCTCGGGTTCACCCGAGGAACCCATGGCCCTTGTCCTCGATGCTTCTGTGTGTCATTTTGTCATGGAAACCATGATGTTTTGCGCAAGGAAGACTAAATATAAGATGCCTGCAGCCATCGAACGCGGTTACCGCTCCAAAGGGCGTCAGCAATCGATCCGTCCTTATGCCAACCAGACGCATGCCATGAGCAATTACCTGCTGGTAGCTGCTGATGTCAGTAAATTGCAAATTCCATCGATTCCAGCCGATGCGTGTCACATCATGATTGCAGGCGCAGGTATCCGTAGCGAACGTCTGGCCCGTCAACATCCGGCTGCGGGTGTCGACCGAATACGGGGCCGAGCCCGGAAGCTCTGCTGGACTCGGAACCGGTCACCCAGTCCGAAATTAAGATTTGGCTATTGTTGAGAAACGTCCTATAGGGCTATATTTATAGTTACTAAAGAGCTTGTTCTATTATAACGAGAGTAGCTATAACGTGGTTGCTTATAAACACAGTTAGAGGAATAACCCCTAGAAAGGGTTATTCCAGAGCTAATATTAGTTATATACTATAATAGGAACGGGTAATACTAAAGGTATTATAATATACTCCCCTAGATATAGTAGTAGCTAGAAAAGCACCTAACTATATAGTATCCCTTAAAATATCTAAATATAAAGTAATATATATATAAATAACCTATTAATAAGCCTATTTATAAAAGAAATAATAAAGTAAAGTTATTTATATTATATATAAGCGAGGTATAAATAGTTATAGTTTTCTACTTTTATAACTATTATTATTATTATTATTATTATTATTAT